>RQJG01052038.1:7500-13798 GCA_009756435.1 Chionodraco myersi
ACGTCACCACCGCTAAGCTAAAGGTGGCTAATGTTGGGCTATAAAGGAACTACAGCACGGTCACATGACTTCACGTCACCACCGCTAAGCTAAAGGTGGCTAATGTTGGGCTATAAAGGAACTACAGCACGGTCACATGACTTCACGTCACCACCGCTAAGCTAAAGGTGGCTAATGTTGGGCTATAGAGGAACTACAGCACGGTCACATGATTCCGTCACCACCGCTAAGCTAAAGGCGGCTAATGTTGGGCTATAGAGGAACTACAGCACGGTCACATGACTTCACGTCACCACCGCTAAGCTAAAGGTGGCTAATGTTGGGCTATAAAGGAACTACAGCACCGTCACAACCCCCGTTTTTACATCAAGATTATAATTTGTCTGTTTTTGTTTACAGGAGCTGGATGTGGACCTGGAGAGTAGCCATGGAGACGTGTTGACGTTGTCTCCGGTGTCTCGTAAAGACAGCGGCATCTATCAGTGTCGTCCTCTGGACAGCGAGGGAAACAGCGACGTGAAAGGAGAGATGCAGCTCACCGTGCACTGTGAGGAACCATCAAACACACAATATATACACACACACACACATCTTTGTTTTTATGTATTTAAGAAGCGACAATGCTCATTCATCAACATCAGACAACAGATTGAGCCACAGAGGCGTATTTGTTGAATATGCTCTTCTGATACAACATGTTACCTACAGAGATGGAAGGTGCATTCAGGTGCTCCTCAGATGTTCTGTTTTCTGGGTTGGGAAGTCAGAGGCCGTTTCTCAATCTCGAGGATGCTGGCTTGGTAGTCGCATACTTCCAAGTCACTTCCTTCAGAAACGAAGCAAGTATGCTTCAACATAAACTGTACCGAAAATAAATACCTCACGATGTCTATCTAATTATGAACTTGCTTTACTTTCAGGAACACATTTTTGGTGAAAACAAAGTAACAAAGTAAAATATTTACCAACACGTGTTCTACGGCACTACTTACATTTAAATGTGTGCTGCGTCGGTTCAGCCATTCTCCGCAAGGGTTTTTGAAATTGGTCAGTGCGCAAAGCATTGTGGGGATTTTAAGGACGCGAAATCTACCCACGTGCAGCCTCGAAATTTCCTCCAAACCAAGGACGCGGCCTCGGTGGAATTCCAAGTATGCTGGACATTGGAACGGTCCTTCGGCGGCACTCGATGACGTAGCTGAAATATTGGCTTGGAATATCCTCGAGATTGAGAAACGGCCAGAGTGTGCAACCAACATGGACGCTTTAATTTAAAATGACTGATACAGAATTTGAACATCTCACTTTACAGACCATAAGATTCTGGGGTTAAAATTAGGTATTGAAGGAAAGAAAGTATTTTATTGCTCAAAGCGTAAAAAAACGTGTTACTTCGAGGGGCGTTCACGTGAAATTCAGTCAGGAACCCATTTTACAGATGATTCCGATACTACCCGTTGCCTCCAGTCTTTATGCTAAGCTAACATCCCAGGTCCGCACTAGAAGCTGGACAATTGTACTTGCTGTTAGAGTGATGAACAAATGATGATTGATTGATTTGGCTGAGACCATACCAAGTGGATGTTTTCTTCAAGGTTGTGTCTTCCTGGTCGAATGTACTTATTGTAAGTCGCTCTGGATAAAAGCGTCAGCTAAATGTAATGTAAAAGAAACTCTGCATTAGAAGTATCCAAATAAAAACGACTCTGGAAGACTTGAGGAAAGGAATCCTAGGTGGAGGACGTTCTTAATTTGTAAACTCGATATAACTCAGAAGAACTGCTCCTTTGATCTTGTCTCGTGTCTTCGTCCTCAGTCTTGGACCCAGCCGTTGTTGTTCCCAAAGAATCCGAGGTGATGCTGAGAGGAGAAGAACTGACTGCGACCTGCAACGCTCTGTCCTCCCTGAAGACCTCCACCGTCTGGTACAAGGTAAACACACAACACTAGCATTTCTACCGTTAACGTGCATAGACTCGCTGTGAAAGCTAAGAAGCACGGACACGTCCTTAACGTGTTCGACTTTAGGACTGGGAACGTTTGTGCAAAAGATCCATTGGACAATTGTTGAGGTATCGAAGGTCTTCAGTCATTTTGCAGGATGTGAACACAGACCTATGTTCCCATATTTTACTCAATAATACTGAGGCCCCGGCCACACGAGGACGATAACGGTCGTTTGCGTTACCGTTGAGTGTCGTATAGACCGTTCGGCCACACGAGGACGACCGGATACGGCACTAAACGACTGAGGAAACGATAACGGGTCCCAAGGTGGATAGAACGGCATGCGCAGCGCTCTGGGGGGTCCAACGGCTCCGTGTGTACGCCCTACACGGTCATGTTCTGATGATGATGAGGCAATAGCCCCGCCTCCCCCCACCTCTGCTGCTCACCCCGCGTCAAAGTAAACTGCACCCTGATTCAGATTATTTATCTTTCTCTCGATGTGGACCTAAACGCGAGTGAAGTGTAATCTGGGAGGACGGAGACACCTCTCAAACTCCCTAAACTAGTGATAAATATGTTTATTTTTACTGTCGGCCGGGTCACTCATTACTGGACCAGCTGCTGCATGAGACAGACACTGGCGCTGTCCGAAGAGAGGGAGGAAAAAGAGAGGCTCCGTGTATTTTATTATTATAATATATAGAGTCGTTATTCATTTGTTTTAAAGCTCAATAAATAACAAAGAAGACCTTTGACCGGCACTTTTATCATTTTGTCCGGAAGATTTAAACTTTAATACACGTTGACTGGCGAAAAACTCTGCCCGGTTCCCTCGGCCCCCACCGCGGAGAATAAACAGAAGGGCAACCATGACAACCATGCTTCTTCGCTGCTTTGTGGAGGAAGTTACAGCGCCACCTACAGGCTCGGCATATGTCCTGCAGCTTCTCCAGCGGCTGGAGCTAGACGGAGCGGTCTCGTGTGGACAGACACTATCCGGTGAATATTGCGTGTGGACGGAAGCTTTTTTGCGATAGCGTTAATCCTATGCGTTTAGCCGTTTTCGTCCTCGTGTGGCCGCAGTCAGTGGTGTAGTGGGGATTTTTTTACTGGGGGGGACGCTATTTTAATTAGCTCCAAACAATGCCACACAAGGTCCACAGAAACTACCGGTATGCTTGGTCCTACTTTAGTTGCTGCAAAAAGCAGACGGCGCTGCGCTCAACACACAGACTCAAAACCATGGACACACAAGTTACATAAACAATGTATAGGCCTAAAGTGCTATTCGGTGCTGCCTCTCTCTTCTTGTGAATTATATTCTTTTTAGAAAAGAAGTCGAGTAAAAAACGTTTGCCTGCCATTAGAGAGCTTTTTCCTCAGCGTTCTTGAGGGAAAGAGCTGCCGCAAAATCGGCGGGGTCACGAGCGTGATGGCGAATCATAATTTAAGGAAATCGTTTTTATTATAATTGAGTGTGAAATGTATTATGTTTTTGTCATTATTACAACAAATACACGCATGCAACTGATTTATATTTATTAGACTATTGAAAAAAAGATCATGCTCCAAATAAGTGGGGGTACGGCACCCCCCCGCGTCCAACGCCCACTACACCCCTGATTATACTCTGATCAACCTGACAACATTTTAGAAACACAATTGCCCGATGATTTAAAACAGAGACATTGGCACAACATCCTTTCTTATGTCCTCCAATAGATAACCAAATAGATAGATCCACCAACATGGAAACCAAAGTTGATTTGTACTTAAACTATAGATATTTGTTGACAAGAAGATCTCACTATAGTCGCCCTGTTATAGTCACAAACAACCACTGACCTTATTTTCTGTCATTACTCTCCTAGCCTGATTTAAGTGTTTTTGTTTTGTTTCCTGTGTGTGTGTGTGTGTGTGTGTGTGTGTGTGTGTGTGTGTGTGTGTGTGGTGTGTGTGTGTGTGTGTGTGTGTGTGTGTGTGTGTGTGTGTGTGTGTGTAGGATGGGAAGCGCGTGGGTACCGGGAACACTCTGCACCTGAAGGACGCCACCTATCAGACGACAGGAGAATATATCTGCGAGGTCACGGTGCCTTCACTGCCCGCTCTGCACACCAGCGGCTCCGTGAACATCATCGTCCAAGGTCAGACGCGCTTTAACGTTCAAAAAGATCTTTATTGTTCTCACTCTCTCTTTTCACCCTCTGTCGGAAACCAAAGGAACGTTTAAGAGGGAAATTATGTATTTAATTTGCACAACAGCTTTTTTTATTTTCATTTATTGTCTATTAGTGTTTTTATTTTCAATGTATCTGCATTGGTTACTATGAAACCTTTAACTAGATTTAGCTATTTATACTTATTTTTACTCAAATATTAGTATTAGTTTCAATGCAGGATTTTAACAGCGAGGAATAAGTAAATGTCCAAGATTACGTTCTACTCTTATCCCCAAAAATCAGACCCGAAACCAGAGCCCAGTCTGCTCTGATTGGTTAGCTGGCCGGCTCTGTTGTGATTGGTCAACAGCTTAGAGATGTCCCGCCCCCTTACCTATCACGTACAATGTGTTGCAGCGCTAGCCAATAGGAGTGTTCCATATTGATGTCACTATAAGTTAGCCTTTGCAGACCATTTACATGCACGCAAAAACACAGACTAAAGGAAAGGGAAAGGAAGAGGGACCCTTTAACTTTGTCTCTGGAAATGAATTGTTTCCAGATGTTAAAGAGTCCTTTAAATCATGTTGTTACGCTCCCTCCTGGACTAGGGGAACCGAAGGGAAGTAACGACATGTAAAATAACCGGGCGAGAGGAAACCGATTTGTGAAGCCACAAGATGGTCAGAGAAAAACAGACTCGCCAGCCAATTTGTAAACTCACGACAAAACGACTTTACAGAAAGCGACCACAGTAAATCATAACAGTACTCAGGACTTCCATGAGTTGCAACAAAAACACTGCACTGCTGCTCAGATCACCCACTGCCATGCATGCAGCTCACAGGGGAAGGAAGCGAGACACTGCAGCCTTCCACGGGTCCTTTATGGAGGCCCTGATTGGGGATTGGGAGCACCTGAGGGAGAGGCTGCATCTGGAGGGAGACAATCAGCTGGGGAGGGGGACACACACACACTGAGGGTTTCTCAATGTCGAGTACGCTGGCTTGGTAGCACATGTCTTCCGAGTCACTTGCTTCAGAAGCGAGGCAAGAATCCTTCCTGGCATTCGGAAAACGAAGAGTGGAACAGGCGAGCAAGTGTGCAGGTGTGCGTCATATGAGACATTACATTTTCCGCCACAGATTTGGGGAAACTGGTCCGTGCGCAAAGCATTGTGGGGATTTTAAGACCGCGGAGTCTACACATGTTTAGCCTCGACATTTCTCCGGGCTCGGTAGAATTCCAAGTATGCTGGACATTGGAACAGTCCTTCGGCGACACTCGATGACGTAGCATGCTTGAAATAGTGGCTCTGGAGCATCCTTCCTCGCCATTGAGAAACACCCACACACACAAGCACCCGCTACGGCACGTAACACATGTTCAAAGTCTAGTTCCCGGCCTCTTGTCTTTCATATCTGTGTTTCCTGATGGTGTAAACGGAGCTGCTGTGAAGCCACAAACATTTGAAACTCAATCTGACTCTAAAGCGTCTTCGGACCGTAAATGGATTTGTGGCAGCGTTTTTGATTCCAGGCCATCTCTGGGATATTAATGTGCTTTGTGCCCAAAAGTCAATCTCGAGAGCTTAGCATAAAGCGCTGCCTCCGAGTTAAGACCTTCACCACAGATATTCAAACCGCTGCTGGGCTTTTAATGTGAAACATCTGTGCAGGAAGAGTCAGGTTCAATATGACGAGATGACACTGGAATGTAAATGGTAGAAATATAAATCTGTATTTCGGTTTTGTTTACGCGACCGGCCTCTTAACAAACCCCCCCCAAGAAACATAATGGATCAACGTAATGCACATCATGTTCATCTCTCTCACTTTTCTATATATATCCCTAAAATCTCCGTACCTGTCAAAACACCTGGTTCTGATTCTACTTGTGTCGATGCAGGCGGTCCTCAGCTGGTGGGCTCTGATCAGGACGTCCAGCTGGAGGAGGCTGCAGGCCGGACGGTGAATCTGAGCTGTGAGGCCAGGGGTCGACCGCTGCCCAGTCTCTCCTGGAGCCTCGGCAGCAGCCAGGTACACACAGACATGTTCAATACAACCCAGCCTTTGGTTCCACCTGGAGTGAATCCACCAGCTACCCTGCAGTCTACAAAGTACTTCAGACTAGCTGCTCCTTCACCAGCTACCCTGCAGTCTACAAAGTACTTCAGACTAGCTGCACCT
>RQJG01052039.1:0-10855 GCA_009756435.1 Chionodraco myersi
TCCTTCACTCCTTCACAGAAGCAGATCAAGCATCCTCTGCTTTGTGTCCGTTGTGTTGTCCATGCCGTTGTGGGTCTCTTGTTTCCCTCTGTAACTTCCGTGTCTCTCCGTAGCTACTTTGTGTAGATCGTTGTCGTTCTGTCAATGTGTGTGATTTAGTTTCTCTCTGTCTTTTTCAGCATCTCTTTCGTGGCTTTTTATTTCTTTGTAGTCATGTTGTCCGTTAGATTGTTTCGCCCCTTGTTATCGTTATTGCGAGTCTGTTCCATACGAAGCTGTTTTCCATCGGTTAGGGTCCATGTTGACTCCAGCCCGGTCGGTACCCGTCTCCCTGTGAGCGACGTTTCAGGAGAAGCCCGTTAGCAAACCACGTCTTGCCTTTAGTTCTGCAAACGGTGCAGGTTGTATCTGGAGCAGAGATGTGGAATCACAGACATGCTTAAGAAGTGACTGACTGCTGGACTCAGGTCTGCGGCCTTCCAAGTGTCTCACCCACCTTCTGACTGCTGGACTCAGGTCTGCGGCCTTCCAAGTTCTCACCTCACCACCTTCTGATGCTGGACTCAGGGTCTGCGGCCTCCAGTGTCTCACCCCCTTCTGACTGTGGACTCGGTCTGCGGCCTTACCAAGTGTCTCAACCATCCACCTTCTGGACTGTGACTCATGGTCTGCGGCCTCCAAGTGTCTCACCACCTTCTGATGATGGACTTCAGGTCTGCGGCCTTCCAGTGTCTCACCCACCCTTCCTGATGTCTGGACTCAGTCTGCGGCCTTACCAAGTGTCTCACGCCCACCTTCTGACTGCTGTGGACTCAGGTCTGCGGCTTCCATGCTCAACCCACTAGTCTGAGCTGCTGGACTTCAGGTCTGCGGCCTCCCAAGTGTCTCACCACCTTTCTGACTGCTGACTCAGTGTCTGCGGCCTCAGTGTCTCACCAACTTCTGACGCTGGACTTCGGTCTGCGGCTTCCAGTGTCTGACGCCATCACCTCTGACTGCTGGACTCAGGTCTGCGGCTTCCAGTGTCTCATCACCCACCTTCCTGACTGCTGGACTCAGGTCTGCGGCCATTCCAGTGTTCTCACTCCACTTCTGACTGCTGGCTCAGTTGCGGCCTTCCAAGTGTCTCACGCCGCACTCTGACTGCTGGACCAGGTCTCGGTCCCTCCAAGTGGTCCCTCACCCAGCCTTCTGACTGCTGGACTCAGGTCTGCGGCCTTCCAAGTGTCTCACCCACCTTCTGACTGCTGGACTCAAGTCTGCGGCCTTCCAAGTGTCTCACCCACCTCCACATCCTGGTGTCCGTCCAGATGAGACTCAGTCAGATGATTGAGTTAGCAACGTGATGCCTCCCTAACACCATAACGTCAGGCTTCCAGTGAGATAGCCTCGCTCCCATCAGGGCGCTCTTATGGACATGGTGACGTGTGAGAGAACTTCGCTCGAGAACAATACGGAGGTGCTGCGAGAGCTAGTGACTGGCTTTAGAGACACATTACTCGTTACGATGCGGCTGAGTTTAGGGTTTGGAAACATGTCTGTATATTATCCGTGTCTTCATGGTGACATTTACTAAATCAGTGTAAGGCCAGTTTTCACGGAATACGCTTTGACAGTGTTTGGTTATAATAACACTAGGAGAGCATTTCACTTTAACATTGATCAACGGTTTATAAAACAGTGTGTGTTCATGTGCAGCTTTCAACAACCTGTCGCTGGCCTTTCGCTTTTAACGTTTTTAATTAATAATTGGCAATAAGCAAAGTTCTGTTCATCGTGAAGCAGCGCGAGGTGGAGGGATGCCTTCTGGTATGATTCATGGGGCCGATTGCATTGCTGTTGAGGTGCTTGATCTTTGCAAACACTTCCTCGTGTCTCGTGGCTTTTTGATGTGAAAGTATTTATATATGAAGGACATATGTGCTGGTGCAAACAATGTCCTCGGTCACGCTTTAAAACTATGTCCCACCAATGTGTTAAAAGTAGGGGTGTCACGGTTCACAGAAGTCACGGTTCGGTACAACAAGGAAAAGCAAAAACAAGCCTCCGTTATTTAGCTAGGCTTTAATTTTTCTTCTTCTTGTGTTTAGTTCGTTTTGTTGTGTTTCTTCTTGTTCTTCATTTGTTGTTTAAGGGTGGCTGGCAAACAGCTTTTAGGCGCAACACCGCCCCCTGGATTATATATAGTGTAGTGGATGCTGCCCTGAAGGACAGACCTTTTTCCCATTCGTAAAAAAAAGGTGTATTCGTCGTGTGACTGCGTGTGCCGAACCGTGACGTCCGAACCGTGACGTCCGAACCGTGACGGTAAGTGTCAACAGGAAGTGTCATTTGTGACAGTTGTGAGTGCTTAAGCTGTAGTAACGTGTGATTACAACGTCAGGCAGTTGCCGTGATCAAGAGTTTTAAAACGATCGAGTAAGTTAATAAGCTATCAGCAGCAGAATGTATTCTCCCGCCCTCATCAGCGTCAGCCTGATTGTTGTCCCCTGTGTCTTGTTGTTGAGTGTTTAAATTCCCCAGTCTCCCAGAGTTCAGTGTCAGTTCGTCTCGTCCTCATGTCAGAACTCTCAGTTTCTGATTCTCTTGACACATGCCTGACTCATGCTCCTGAAAACCTTCTGTAAGTTGTGTTCCTCGTGTTGAGAGCGTTTTTTGTTGAGCCTTATTGAAACGCTTTATTTGTGTCACCTCGCAAAGAGTGTTTTTTCTTTTTGTATATCCTTTTGGCAAATAAGAGTATATTACTTATACTTTATCTCTGTCTCCCGGGTCGTGCGTTTGAGTCCTCGTGTAACCAAGTTCCTGACGGAACGAACTGACCACGATGGACTCGGCCGACCCAACAGCTCTTCACGCCGCCCTGTCAGCCCAAGGCGCGAGGATTTCTCATCACGAGGAACAGCTGGGATCAATCAGCCGAGGAGTGCAGGCTGGTAGGAAACCAGGCCGAGCTCCACATGTCCGTCTCTGCAGATACGACAGCTGACGGATCAGATGCAGCAGTTCATCGCTCACCTTCAGACTGCTCCGCGATGACCTCGGTCACAGCTGACCGCCTGCATGTCGCGGATCCTGTTGACGCTGTCAATCCGAGCCAGGCTGCGTCCTCCTCACTACGGCTGGCTCTCCTGGTGCAGTGCGACCTGCAGGGGCTTTCTCATCAGACCACGGTAAAGTTCATTGTGTCCCATTTAACGGGAAGAGCTGCAGCCTGGGCGACTGCAGAATGGTCCAGAGACACTGAACTATGTTACTCATTACCCGACTTCACAGACACTGAGTCGTATTTTTGACCACTCATCCCGGCTACAGAAGCCAGCCGAAGGCTACTTCAGATGCGCCAGCATAATCGCCAGGTGGTGGATTATGCTATCGAGTTTCGCACGGCAGCAGCGGACAGCGGGTGGAATGTTCCGGCTCTGTAGGTTCTGTAGGGCTTTGTAAGTGAGCAGTCTGAACCCGCCTCCGGTGTGCCTCTACTTAGATCAGCGGGCTGCAGACGGCTTCGCTCCTTCCTGAGGATGGTGAGCGTATTCTTTGAAGATGACCAGCAGTTGGACCAGTCTGCAGGTACCTGAAGGAAGTGTACTCACCAACAGAGGCCCCTCGTCTCCGTGGGATGGACTACATGCAGCGTGTCTCCTTTGTCCTGGATGTGCTTCCTCCTGAGGTGAGCTCACGGTGTGTCTCTCTATTGGTATATTCTTTACATTGTAGTTCAGTGGTGTGTATGTGGCGCATGTGCATTAAGATGAGTGTTCTCCTGTGAAGGCCATCAGCCATGCCGTTGCTGGGGTGGATGCATCGTGGGTCATCACTGCAGAAAGAATGATCGAGAATGTGGTTGGTATACTTTTGGAATGAGGGCAATTATTGTCTGAACAGTGCTAAAGCCTGTGCAAAGCAATTGTTTTGTTTACCGGCCCTTAAATGTTTGCGCTATTAATTTGTCAAAAGCATAAGGCTATTGCAAACTAAAGACTTTGAGTGCTTTATAAAACCGGGTCTTTAACACAAGTTATCGCAGTATGCCTCAACAGCTCAACACCATGGGGCCAACACTTGCAGCTGTTTTTCAAAAGTGGGGGCCCCGACCCCGCGGGGCCCCAGGGGGTCCAACGCAAAGTTTGAGGGAAAGGGGGATTTTTTTTTTTTCTTTAGATGTAATTAATAACTGCATATATATCCATCTGTGTCCTTTGATGCCAATCTTTTCATATTTTTGTTTTTGAATCACACGACTGCCCTTCAAGCCAATCAGAATCAAGCTGCCGCTGTTGAGAGTGAAACTGAGTATCTGCTCAGCTTTTGGAGCAAGTGTCGCAGAATTGCTTGCATACATCAGATTTATATCAGAAGACAACTTTGTTGAGGAAAATTATTTTTAAAAGCACTGGAAGAGACATATTCCAAGTGTTAGATGAGTGCATCATCTCAAATGGACTGGTCTCGGTGTGTGTTCAGATGGGGCAGTGACCGGCAAACAAAGCGGAGTGACAGCTTTGATCAGGCGGAAGGCCCCACATGTAGTGGCAACGCACAGCATGCTCCATCGGGAGGCACTTGTTGCTCAGCGTATTTTGTGTAACGAGATAGGCGCAAAGTTTGAGGGGTTACTGCTCCACTCCAACGTGCGCTGGCGTTCCCGTGGGGCGGTGCTGAATTGTGTTTTTGAACTGCGAAGGGAGATCAGTGAAATCCTCTCTTCTGAAATCATCAACTGGCTGGCCGTTTTTCAGATGCCTCATGGCTCCGGAAACTTGCATACTGTTTCACTTCCTCACTCCCTCACTTCCTCAGCACTGGCTGTATGTCAAGAAAGTAGTGATGTGCTCTCTTTTAAGTGAACAACGGGAGCCGGCTCTCGCCCGCGAACGAGCCGGTTGTTGTTTTTTTTGCGGAGGCATCTGGATCGGCATGAAGGCACATTATGCAATGTGCACATTATCCCGCTTATTACACACGGCCACATTCTCAACAAAGTGACGACATGACTCCCAATATTAATTGAAATGATTTTATGGATTTAGAAAATGATTTTATGTATTGATTTAAATGTACATGCATCCGCTAAGACAAATAGTCCGCTGTTACCGTTTGAACTAACGTAGCAACGGCAGGAACTGCTTCTATAGCGTTTTTGAGGACCTCTTTGATTACAGATTTGAAAACATCGCTGCTTGCTTTAAAAGTAGCACACTGCATGATGTCAGACCGTGGAGAGTATCTAGATATCCTGCCCTGATGCCAAAGGAACTGCACACTGGATATGTGTCGCCGTGTGATGTCTATGTCTGGACCGCTGCGTAACAAGGAGGGTTTCTGCCCCGTTACTTCTCTTCTTACTTCCATAAGGATAAAACACGGTGGACGGAGATCTCTTTTTGTCCCCCTCTTCTCCCCGCTGCAGCCCAGCAGCAGATCTCAGAGCACGCTCCCCTTTCCTGCAGGGGGGCGTGGTCAGCTGCAGATCACAGAATCATATAGATATGGCCCTACAATATATTGTTCAAATATAGCATGTGATAGGTAAGATAGAGGGCAGCTGGAGGTGGAGATGTGTTCCAGAGAGGGCAGCGGGAGGTGGAGATGTGTTCCAGAGAGGGCAGGGGGCAGCTGATGGTTTTCTCTGCCATCCTGATCACTCTCTGCAGGGCTTTCTTGTCCGCAGCTGAGCATCCTGCATACCACCCCGAGATGGAGTATGACAGCACGCTCTCGATGGTCGCCCGGTAGAAGGACACCAGCAGCTTCTTGTTAAGTCGGTTTCTCCGAAGCACCCTCAGGAAGTGTAGTCGCTGCTGGGCCTTCGTAACTGCTGCAGTGGTGTGTGCTGTCCAGCTGAGGCTCTCCGAGATGTGAACCCCCAGGAACTTAAAGGTGGAGACCCTCTCCACTCTCTCTCCATTGAGGTGAAGGGGGGCGTGTTCTGGACGGTGCTTTCTGAAGTCTATGATGATTTCTTTTGTTTTGCTTGTGTTCAGATACAGATTGTTTGCTGAACACCACACAGACAGCTTCAGGATCTCGTCTCTGTATGCCGACTCGTCGTCTCCCTTATATATTTGGCCGACCACAGTGGTGTCATCTGCAAATTTGATAATGGAGTTGGAGGGGTGAATGGGAGAGCAGTCGTGTGTGTAGAGAGTGTAGAGTAGAGGGCTCAGCACGCAGCCCTGCGGGGAGCCAGTGCTGAGGGTGCGGGTGGAGGAGCAAAAAGGGCCTATTTTCACTGTCTGAGGACGGTCTGTTAGGACATTATTAATCCAGGCGCATAAGATGGAGGGGAAACCTAGGCTTGACAGTTTTTCCACTAGTATGTCAGGTATGATGGTAGTATGTCAGGTATGATGGTAGTGTGTCAGGTATGATGGTAGTATGTCAGGTATGATGGTAGTATGTCAGGTATGATGGTGTTAAAAGCTGAGCTAAAATCGACAAACAGCATCCTTATATAGTTGCCTGGGCCTTCTAGGTGGCTCACAGCTGTGTGAAGGACCGTGGCGATGGCATCATCCGTGGATCTGTTGGCTCTATAGGCGAACTGATGAGGGTCGAGGGAGGGCGGGAGGCTGGCTTTGATGTAGTCGGCTATCAGTCTTTCGAAACATTTCATCACCGCCGATGTTAGGGCTATGGGCCTGTAGTCGTTGAGCTCTGGTGTCTTTTTGGGGACAGGAATGATGGTAGCCGTTTTCAGACAGGATGGAATGCAAGCTTGTGACAGGGACAGGTTGGATATCCTGGTCAGGACACCTGAAAGCTGGTCAGAACAAGCTTTGAGTACTTTTCCGAGTACTCCATCGGGTCCTGCGGCTTTCCCAGGATTCACAGACCTCAGCGTCTGCTTCACCTGATGTTCTTTGAGAGTGGGAGGTGGTATGGAGCTGGTAGTTTGCAGGGACAGAGGCAGAATAGAAAAGTGGGGGGGTCTGCTATCCTCAAAGCGGGCAAAGAAGTGATTTAGTTCCTCTGCAAGGTGGTAGTAGTGCCAGATGTTTTGCCCTTATAGTTGGTTAGCTGTTGAAGGCCCTGCCAAACACACCGTGTGTTGTTATGAGCCTAGATGCCTCTCCTCAGATTCGCCCTTGCCAAGCTGACGCCCTGCGTCCCCCGACGTGAAGGCTGTGTCACTGGAACTCAGGAGAGATCGCACCGCTCTTGTCATCCATGGTTTTTGGTTTGGGTAGACCCGAATGCGTTTTTCCACAGTTACAGTGTCTGTGCAGAACTCGATGTCGGATAAGACGGCCTCTGTGTGTTCCTCCAAGTCTGTCTGTTCAGATCTGTCCCACGCTGTGTGTTCGAAGCAGTCTTGAGAGTTCCCCCTCGGGCCAGGTTCTGATATATTTGACCACCGGCTTGGTGTTACTTCTGAGGGGGGTGTAAGCTGGGATGAGAAGCAGTGAGAGGTGGTCAGATAGTGGGACCGCTCTGTGAGCATGCTTCAGGTTAGAATGAAACCTCGCCAAGAAGCATTGTGCTGAGAGCAACAATACATCTCAAGCTAAACACCATTGTGACATCAGCACATCTTTATTCATTATACTTATTATTTAGTATTTTTAAGCTTCAATCTTTTCTTCCACCACGAGAAGTTGTGTTCTGCGGAAACACTTTAGTCAACTTTAAGCGTTAACGTTAATTAAAGTCATGCCGTAGGTCTTAAAAAGCCTCTTTTAGTCTGATGTAATGTTAACACATAAAAAACACTTTAAAATCATCAGTAGTTGGTATTTTAGTTGAATTTGTTTTAGTTGTAAAGTATCAGACACTGAACAAGAAAGAAGGTTTTATGTATAGCACTATACTGACAAATGGTATTTTATCCTTTCATTGCCTGAAAAGACAAGATCAGGGGAAAAACATTACAACGATTCTGATTGGCCCCCATCTTCTATCACATGACTCATAGCGCATGCGCCGATCTACGGGGCGGTTTTATGTTTGGATTTGAAATCAGCCGTGTTTTCCACCGTTCGTTTGAATTATCTAATTTCATAGTGTGATCAAATATTGATACATTTTCGATATCTAATCACGAACATGTGTTGGAGGCGAAGTCTACGGCTGGTTTACGTTTGATAACGGTACGTTTTGTCCGCATTTTCTATTTCGCTAATAGCTACTTAGCTGGGTTAGCATAGCATAAATATCATTCAAATCACGTACACATAGCTAACCTCAACGTAACGTCAGCAAACGTTAGAGAACAACATATTTCTCAGTATTGATCCGAAAAAGTTCTCAGAGTTGGATTTTCCTCAAAGTTACGGTTGCTTTGTGTTCAGATTGAAAGATACTGTTGTGTTGATGTCAATGAACGTTAAACAAACTGCGAGCTTAACTCCAAAATGGGCGTTGACATTTGTTGCTTTATTTGCATTGCCAAAATATAACTTGACATGTAATTATTAGGACCGGGACTTAACGCGTTAATTAAGATTAATTAATTACACAAAAATTAACGCATTTTAATCGCACTTTAATCGCACTTATTTTTGCACAGCGGAACGTTTCTCACTGGATGAGTTTCAGGCGTACCGATTAAACTGGAGCACCAACTAACGTTCATGACTTCAGCATGGGACTTCAAACAACAACAAACCACGGTGAACAATAGTCCAACATGAACGAACAAGCTGATGAGACCGCTTTGGTCGGCCCCGTGGATGGGACGTTTTGTTTTAAAAAACGGACGGATGGAAGCGTCGACAAGAGCCGCAGCACATCGAGCCTAAAGTATCACCTAAATGCAAAGCATGTAGCAGCTAGCATGTAGCAGCTAGCATGTAGCAGCTAGCGTGGACGTTAGCCCGACTCCGAGTGCAAGGACCCACACCCTGACCCAACCCACACTCAGCCAGAGGACTGGTTTCAGGGCCAGGATAAGTGAGTCCACGTCTGAGAGAATACCCAGCTCCCTGGCTCACTGGACTGCACTCGACTGTCGACCACCTGGAGTCACATCCATGTGGAAACTGCTTCTCACTGTTCTCAGGTCAAACATGTATATTTGATTAAAAATGCGATTAATTTCAATTAATTAATTACAAAGCCTCTAATTAATTAGATACATTTTTTTAATCGAGTCCCGGCTCTAGTGTTAATGTGCAGCTTTCAACAACCATAACTCCTGTCGGTGGCCTTTCGTTTTTAACAGATAATAATTGGCAATAAACAAAGTTCTGTTCCAGAATCGCCAACATATCCGGGACGGGTGGCGCAGTGGTCTGTGCATCCGATCATCAAATCAAGGGGGGTGCTGGGGAACTCCGGTTCGAAACCCGCTCCCGCCCCACTGCGTCAGGCCGTTGTGTCCTTGGGCAAGACACTTCACCCGGATTTGCTCCTGTGGGTATTGTCCACAGTACATGTATGATACCAATGTATACTTGTAAAAGCGCCTCGATGACCTCGAGGCGTGAAGATGGACGGTGTGGCGCAGTGTGCTGTGCAATGATCATCAGATCAAGGGGTGAAACCCGCCGCTGCTGCGTCTGTAGAACCGGTGTGTCCTTGGGCAAGACACTTCACCTGAACCTGCTCCTGTGGGTATTGTCCACAGTTTCTGACCATTGCATGTATCATATATGTGTAATGTGTGTATATGTAAAGCGCCTTGAGTCATTGAAAAAGCGCTATAATAAATGTAAGGAATTATTATTATATCAATTCATGCTTATTGAGCTATAACCTTCTTCCCGTGCATTTTGCTGCTGTAAATGTCTGTGTTTGCATTAATGATTTTCCTTCCACTCTAATGGACTACATTAGGTTGCGGCCGATCTCACATTCCCTTTTGCACTCTGCAGTTTTCTGGCACTGACGGAACTGCACCGGTGAGAAGAAGCCTGCAAACTACCCGCTTCTTTCGTCAGTAATGGCTTGGTGTCACTTTCTTTGACATCTTCCTTTTCTTCAGATCTTGTAGTTTATTATATGTGCATCTCGGTCTTTGATGTGTTGCAGTTTTGATCTTGATTTCTCGACGGGAATCGTTAAAGCTTCATCTCCACCTTTCTGATGTCACGGCTTTGTGCCTGATGTTCTTATGCAGCTGAGCGGGGGTTTGACTGACACGCTGCAGACGGCAGAAGTCTGTCATTAAAGGGATAGTTTGGTGTGTTGTATAAGGTACTTATCTCTCGTCGTGGGCTCACTCCTTTGCCATTTGCACATATTAAAACAAGGACATATACATTGGATTCGCTGCTAAATCGTCCCATAACTATGCAGATTAGTCTCATTGCAAAAGCAGTCCGAGTGACAAAGATCAGTGCACGCAGCCACGTGCACTTTCCTTCATCTACGAGCGTCTTCAGAGTTTGGTGGTAACCACACGTTTAAGGGTTATCACACCCAGCCTCATTTACTTTGGGATACAGTGATGGGATGCAATGACAGTTGCTACTTATTGCCTCGCCTACTAAGATATGCAACAAAAGATTCAATGAAAATAAGGTTGTTTGATAATCTACCCACAACATGTATTATCCTTTCCTTGCCTCCCGCTCTTTGAAGAGCCGTTGAAATGAGATGGAAGTCTTTACTCATTCATGTATTTCTATCTCCATGTTTCTACTCTCTCTCCCCTCAATAAGTGACCGGGGGCGTCACTCTCCAGCTTAGCCAATCACTTCGCTCTATTCCCAAGAGCCTATCATAGCGCTCTGTCAAACCTTTTAAATCCGCTCTTCCCCCTCTGACAGCTGTCATTTCAGGAGACTCGACGCAACCCTCCTCCCCCCTTTCACCCCCTGTCCCTCTGAATGCAGGGTCAAGCTAAGCCCCTCCCCTTCAGACCGAACCCAACTATCACCACCACCAGGGTCAAGCTAAGCCCCGCCCC
>RQJG01052048.1:0-36577 GCA_009756435.1 Chionodraco myersi
GCTTCCACCTCAGCTTCCACCCATCTTCCACCTCAGCTTCCACCCCTTCTTCTTTTGGGTGTCTTGACCAAGCAGTCCTTTTTGAACAGAGGCGCCATGACGGGTAGAACTTTCTCTTAGGTTGTAAAAACCATCTAATTCCCACTTCAACTTTCCATGTCATGGCTTTAAGTAATATGCTAACACCTGGCAGACAGTCAGACAGCGGGGTTATGTATCCACTCGTTACCTTGTACAGTAGATATATGAGCAGGGCGAGTAACAGCAGCCCAGCCAGGATAGCCAGGATGATGATCCACACTGGAACAGGGAAAGGTGTGTCCGGTTTGTTCCACATCACAGCCATCACCACCTGAACACCAGCATGTGTGAGCCTTCACAGAGTTGTACCACCTTCACGTACACATGTCTAATGTTCAGTAACAACAGATTACCTTTCTGGATCCTGATGGCTTGAATGTGGGAGGAATGGAATAAGGCATCTTGTCCACCTTGTAGTGAACAGAGCACTCCAGGACAAACTGCTTATAGACCCTCTGTGGACCCGGCAAAACACAAACACTTTACAATGAATATAGGCTTCAAAAACAGCACTGCTCAGCATTTTAAGAGTGGACACAAACAGTCCTAACAGGTATTCACTGATTAACCCCAACATGTGAACCACCTCTGTCCTTAGAATACACAAGATACCAGAAAACAAAACAACGCTGTCTTTAGGAAACCATTTAGCTTTGTCTGCTTGATTTATTATCATTATGAATCCAGTATACAAGTTGTAAATCCCAAGGTACCACGGGGTGCAGGAATCACCCTGGTTCACGGAGGATACACTTTAGCTCATTCCCATCTGTAGTCCCTCCCATACAACCGTTAAGAACATGACTTGTATATACATAGCAACAATAAATCCATGACATACAGATGATACCAACAACAAAGGGGGGTTCGTCTAGCGTGAAGCACGTGACTTAACCAAAGATACGTTAAAAAAGAAAGTAGAAAGAAAGAAAGACTGTTTCTGCTAAAAAGTTAGCAGTGCTTGAGCTAAACATTCCAGATGTGTGTATCTCACACTGCGCTGTCACTTTAACTCAAGTACCTTTTATAACATGTTTCTGCTCTTCAAGTCTTTCATTTTTGTAAAGCACTTTGAATTGCCTTTTGTCGAAAGGTGCTATAAATAAACTTGCCTTGCCTTAAATCGAATCATCTTGTAAGCCTAGTGCGCTCTTAGTACTTCCCAGCAGAGGGCAGTATAGGAACACATATCTTTAGACGTTGCTTTCTCTCATACAGTCACTGGCCGTTTCTCAATCTCGAGTATACCTGGCTTCCAAGCAAATATTTTAAGGATGCTACGTCATCGAGTGCCGCCGAAGGACTGTTCCAATCTCCAGCATACTTGGAATTCCACCGAGGCCGCGTCCTTGGTTTGGGGGTAATTTCGAGGCTGCACATGGGCAGACTTCGCGTCCTTCAAATCCCCACAATGCTTTGCGCACGGACCAATTTCCCCAAATCTGTGGCGGAAAATGTAAGGCGGGGCCTCTCATATGACGCACACCTGCACACTTGCTAGCCTGTTCCACTCTTCGTTTTCCGATTGCCACGAAGGAGTCTTGCCTAGCTTCTGAAGGAAGTGACTCGGAAGACATGTGCTACCAAGCAAGCATCCTCGCGATTGAGAAACGGCCACTATTTCAAGTATACTACGTCATCGAGTGGCGCCGAATGCTGGGCATTTAAACAGGCCTTCGGCGCCACTCGATGACGTAGTATACTTGAAACAGTGGCTCTGCAGCAGGTTTCTTCCCTCTTGAATGGAGTGTCCTGTACTGTAACAGACTGAACATGACCCGGCAGAGTTCCTGTAGCCTCACCTCGATGAAGGTTTCGGCCCAAAGTCTGGATCGTAGAGTCAGGATGACGCTGGCTCCTCTCTCCAGCGTCCCAACATCACACTGAATCTGCCAGCACTCCACTGAAGAGCAGCTCTGTGGAGAGAGACAGACACTCAGCACACTCAGCAGTACTGATGGAGTCTCAAGTCAACATGACATGTCACAGTCTATTCTGCAGAACGATGTTGTATACAATTATGATTTCCATACTTGGTAAGGAGAGAGAGAACAGGCAGATACACATTGTTCTGTTTGCAACACATAGGCCTCAAATACATCTTAGTCTGAATTACTGAGTCAGAAATCAGTAGAACTTTTAGTTTAATTTCTATATTCTTAGGGTTTTTACAAAAGTGTTTCTTCAAATGCCGATCATCGCCTGATAAATAAAATGATGTATTCCCGAAAACAGGAATGTTTAACCCTTGCTTTATCGATTTTTGTTAATGGATGTTAATGAAATCTCATCTTGACCGGACTTCTTTCTGTGGATTGATATGACTTCACATAGTCCTTTGATCTGAGCGTCCTCCTTAGCTAGAGCAATGGTCTGCTCGCGAAACATTATTTTTCAAGATTCAAGGCATTTATTGTCATTGGCACACAGCTACAGCGTAGTTATGTCGAAGGCAATCTCAGGTCAACAGTGCAACACATTAAAAGATTAAAACAGATAAAATAGTGCAAGTAAATACAAATAAGTAAGAATTCTACTATGCCGTTTTATAAGTGCATTTTCAATGTTCAACTATGGTTTTGTAGTGTTTTATTATTGCCGTCAGAACATCTGAATATGTCCGAGACACTTCCCCTCACGAGGCCACTGCTCCATTATCTAATCTCCAGAACATCTTATCGTCTCTTCCTGGAGACGCTCCTCCCTCCAGCTTCTATCTGTCGTCAGTTTCACCGTAGTCCGACAGCTTTCACTTCGTCAACAACCATTCATGCGCCGTTCATATACGTTGTGGTGTTTGCGTGCATGGAACGACAGCAGGGAAGTAATTTGGTCAAGATCGCCTGAATGCCATGAGAGATGAAACATTACAGTCAGCGATGCAAACCGCACAGAGGGAACTCAGTATATCACAAGCCTAATTAACTTCATCTCTCAAACAATTACAGCCGGCAGCAGCGGGAGATGTTGACCAGAGCTCATTATATCTAGTCCCATTTCCTCTGTTGAAAGAGATAACCTCATTATAGCTCAATCTTCTTAAAGTCACAGGCCGGTGCTTCGTCTTCCTACACTCTGAATGGACTATTTTGGTTTAAACGTACTTCATGAATGCGAACAGAACTGAATGAAAGTCCCACAGCACCTCAGGGGAGAGCCACACACTAATGAAATAACACACTCCCAACCCAACACCCAACACCCAATTGAAGAGCGTTTGTTGTGGTATGTCGGTGAAAGAAAAGCGTCACCGTGATTCCCTCCACATGCTGGGTCGCGGGGGGGAGGAACAGAGGAAAACAAACACCTCCTGGGAGTCTTTATTGGACACATGGAGGCAACTCTTTCATCCTAATAAGGACCAACTGTGCTCCGGAAGTCGGAGGAGGAAAGGTAAATCCACCCCAGAAATTGGTTATTTTCTCACTTAGCCATTCTGAATGGGCTCGGTATGCCTTTAAGTGCAAACACGTATATTCTTTGTAGGATAAATCAAATAAAATACTGTGGTTTTGGGGCATCTGGAACAACAGTTGCATCATGCTTGCAGCGTTTGTGCTAAGCTAGGCTAAATGATAAAACATGGGATGTGTACAGCGCTTTCCGAATGCTCAAAGACGCTTTACATAAAATCAGAACAGAAACGAAACAAAGAAAACTAAAAAACTAAAACAGTAGTTCTAATCCACGTGCGGAGTAGAAGGGGGGTCAGAGACTGAAAGCTAGAGTGAGTTTTGAGAGACTTTTTGAATGTGTTAAGGCGAGACACGGCAGGCAAAAACATCGTTTTTCAAGTACTGGTCAATTTTGAGATTTTGTGCTATTTTGATTCTATAACATGTTTTCTTTCAGGCTTTTGGAAGGAAAACGTACAAAATACACATTTAAGTGTTTATTTTACTATAGTTTGTCTATTTGCGTCTGTAGATTTCTCCTAAATTCACCAAAAGTTAGCATTCTAACGTAACATAAAGTACCGCGACCGCTGTGTGCACCATGTCAACAGAGATATCGTTGGAAAGCTGTGTCTCTCCTGCACAATCTCATCGGATCCAAATATGGTCATTTCCTTTGTATCAGCAACCAATCGTGAAAGCACAAAGGGGTCTTAAACCAAGAAACGAAATCTCATTGGCTGGTGTCAATTTCTGACAACGTGATTCGTTCAGATGCGTCACGTGGTGTGCTAAAACACTTCCTGGTTAGCTTTCCGCTAGAAATTGAAATCTCAAAATGGCAAAAGAACGGCGAAAAAAACGTTCACAGAGAAGACGGCAACAATTGTCACTTGCACGAAGCAAGGTTATACAAAAAATAAATGACCCCGAACATGAAATACCTTCACGGAGTGCGGCGAGGCACAAACTGTCATCCAGAGAACAGGAGGGTTTAGCTAGCGCCTCACTGCAATCTTTAAAGGTCGTTTTCTCAAAATGAGTTTTTTCTCCTACTCTGAGTTCGAAATGTCAACTTCAGTAGCACGTAGAGACACCAAACCTTCCAGTTATATTCCCATCAATATTAGGAAGGCTTTTACAGAAGGGTTTGTTCATATAATTCATAGCCTGAATTATACAACATTGTATACCTAAAAACATGGCGAAAATTGATATTTTAGGGCTGTTGACAGTATTTTCTGATTTATGGAGTGATAAAAAGAGATATCCAATATCCCTTCTGTCAAAGCCTTAGATACTAATATGACTACAAAATGAAACAAGAATTTTGAATTTTGCTATATCCAAAGTTCAGATTTCGATTCCTGAAATGTGTTAAAATAGGTGCATATTTAATGAGATAATGGATCATTTGTATATTTAAACATGCTATTTCAGAAAACTTGTAATACAAAAGACAATTGCCTCATTGTAAGTAATTAACTGGAGAAATGTCTAGCTGATACCTTTAAGTTAAAAAAATTACCCTATTCACCTGGGGTGTCTCGCCTTAAATACAACCATTGCTTGCCACACAAATAAAATGGAATATGAGAAACATAGAAAATAACTTCACAGTGATAACATATTAACGTCTGTCTACAGGAATACTGCAACATATTTGGAAAGTGTTAAGAAGAATTTGGAGGCTCCACAGCAGGGGGGTCAAACTCAAGGCCCGGGGGCCAAATCCGGCCCGTGACTTCATTTTCTGTGGCCCCACAATACAATACAATACAATACAACTTTATTTATAAAGCACTTTAAACCTCCAGACCAAAGTGCTGTACAGGCAAATAGATAAAACACAGCTCAGCTCACACACCATAAAACAAGTACAAGTAAAAACAAAAAACTATTTAAATGCAAAAAAGCAACATTCTAAAAGATGTTGAAACACCAAATGTTAAACCGCTAAGGAGAAGAGGTGGGTTTTAAGAAGCGATTTAAAAGCAGGCCGTGTGGAGGCCTGTCTGATCTCCAGGGGCAGAGCGTTGCACAGTTTGGGAGCCGCTACAGAGAAGCAACGGCCCCTCTGAGCTTTGACCTGGTTTTAGGCACCTTCAGGAGCAGTTGGTCCGCTGACCTGAGAGGGCGGTTCGGCGGGTAGTGCTGTAGCAGCTCAGCAAGGTATGGTGGGGTCATGCCATTCAGGGATTTAAAAGTAAATAAAATAATTTAAAAATGGATCCTAAAATAAATTGGCAGCCAGCGGAGAGAAGCTAAAACAGGGGAAATGTGGTCAAACTTCCGTGTGCCAGTTAAGAGCCTTGCTGCAGCGTTTTGCACCCGCTGCAGTCGTGCGAGCGAGGACCCACTGACCCCCATGTAGAGAGAGTAACAGTAGTCCAGCCGGGTGGTGACAAAGGCATGGATTACTGTCTCAAACTGCTGTCTGGAGAGAAAAGGTTTTACTTTGGCTAGCTGCCTCAGGTGATAAAAGCTCGTTTTTACCACCGACTTAATCTGACTCTCAAGTTTGAGTTCACGGTCCATTTTAATACCAAGGTTCGTAACGGTGGGCTTGGTGTACTGATGCAAGGGACCCAGGTCTACAGAAGTGGTGTCAGTGGTGCTACCAAAAACCATTACTTCTGTTTTTCCTTCATTGAGTTTAAGGAAATTGCACGCCATCCAGGCCTTTATGTCATCTAGGCACTTTAGCAGTGGGCTAATTAAGTAACCCTCCTTCTTTGTTAGAGGGACATAAATCTGGCTATCGTCAGCATAGCAGTGGAATGCGATGCCGTGCTTTCTAAAAATGGACCCAAGAGGGAGCAAATAGAGGGAGAATAGCAGGGGGCCTAATACTGAGCCCTGTGGGACCCCATACAGGAGTGGAGCAGAGGATGACTCGGAGTCACCAAGGCTGACAGAGAAAGTTCTGTCCTTCAAATATGACCTGAACCATTCCAGGGCTTTTCCCTCAATGCCCACCCACTTTTCCAAGCGGGAGATCAGGATGTCATGGTCGACTGTATCGAAAGCAGCAGTTAAGTCAATAAGTAGGAGCACAACGCAGTCCCCAGAGTCAGTAGATAAGAGGATGTCATTAAAGACTCTTAAAAGCGCTGTTTCAGTGCTGTGCATAGTTTTAAAACCGGATTGGAAAACCTCCAGTATGTTGTTCTCTTCCAGAAAAAACATAATTTGACTGTAGACAATCTTCTCCAGGATCTTTGACATAAAAGGCATTTTGGAAATGGGCCTAAAATTAGCCAGAACTGTGGGATCCAGGCTGGGTTTTTTAATACGAGGTTGCACTACTGCATGCTTCAGGTTTTCGGGGACCTTCCCTGAGAGCAGGCTGCTGTTTAAAACTGCCAGCACAGATGGTCCAACAGTGGGGAAAACCTCTTTAAAAAGAGCTTGCAAAGAATATAATATGTTTATTATACGGTTACATGGCGATTTACAGAAGCGCGTTGCCCATAAACTACATGTCCCACAATGCATCTCAAATTTGTTTGTTTTTTCTTCAAAATATGCCTTTTTTCTCAGAATTCGATTTTTTTCCTCCAAAATGTTACTTTTTTTTACTTTTCTTTCCAGAATTTGGCTTTTCTTTTTAAATCATTTTGTGACATTCTCACCGAAGAAACTTGCAATTATTTGCCGTAGACTTCTGCTTTCAGACGTAGTTAATTATGAAGTTATTACCCTATCCTATAATAATCCAATGCAGAGGCAATAATGTAATATAATACATAATTTTATATATATTAAATATTTATATAGTCTTAAAGTTACAACCGGCCCTTTGAGTGCAACCATAATTCCAATGTGGCCCGCGATGAAATTGTGTTTGACTCCCCTGCTCCAAAGGGATTTATTTGAGTTATGTCACTACAGTCAGCATCTTTACCATGTATTGAAAGAACTGGATACTGGAACTGAACATGGCTCCTATTTAATCCAATAAATTATAGCTTGTTTGGGACAAAATACTTCCAGGTTTTCTTTCTGGTTATGAGGACAACTAAATATGTGGAGTAGAGTTTCTCCCACTGGCCCCGCCCACAAGTTCCCACATGGCTTAAATGTTAAATAGAAAAAGTAATAATTGAAATGAATGTGCAGTTGGAGGCATCCTAAAACCGTCAACAGTATAGCAGACGGCTCTCTTATAATGGTGGTCAATGGAGAAACATTTTTTTTGGGATGCAACATTTGAAGCAAGGCTGAGCAGCAACGATTTATCCACTACGTATGATGCATCCCTAGAATGTTTAAATGAACTTCCCCCATTTAAATTGCATTGTGGGTATTGTAGGCGCCAGGTTGTGACATGAAGAAGAATGCCTGGTCCTGCTGCATTCATTCGGTGGCCAAATGTTTGAACTTTATTTTCCTGTAATAGCTTGAAGCCATATCACGAGTATATGCTAGCTAGGAGATACAGTATGTGTGCATGCTCAAATGTTGTATGAACGAGTGTCCTTGAGTGTGTCTTATGACTCTCACTGATACATTATGCTTAAGTACGTCTCCATGTTAGCCATGGCTCAAAGTGTTGACAGTTAAAACACAATGTGCCAAGTAATTATCTTTCTTTTAATATGCCTTACATAACCCCAGGAGGTTTTTATGCATTTGTCCTTCACACGCTTTAAAAAATGTCCCAAATAAAAAATAAATCCCAAATTAGGATCAATAAAGTACTTCTTATCTTATCTTTCAAATGATTTATCTTATAGTACAAATATATGTGTGAATTAAGAACCCCTAAGGGTGAAGGGGTAGGGTGTAGGGGCGGTTTTGAAAAGTGTTCCCCCATGTGTGTTTCCTGATTGTGTGCACCTGGTGCCCCGTGCTGTCTCCTCCCCCCTCACCTGTGTCCTGTGGGGCTGATTGGGTTGTGCATTTAGGCTCTGGGGCTTTTCTGTCTGGGAGCGGGTGTGTGAGATCCTTGTGGCTGGTGACGGTGCTCACGTGAACAGCGAGATTGAGGCTGTGTCATGTGCCCGTGAGTAATAAATGCCCCCACCGGGTTGTGTTTTGGACGTTCTGCCTCCTTGCTTGGCCGGGCCGCTCAACGGTCAGTCTCACAATATGACGTAACTGAACCTCACAATGAACTGTGTGGAAGCACATGGATTGGTATTAAAGCAGCGCTCTTGCTTGAAACTGAACTTCCTACTCGTTCACGATGTCTCACCAGGTTTCCTTGTTCAGCGAGCAGATCTCTGAACACCTCCCTCCTCTGGATGTGATGCTCAGGGCTGGGCTTCAGTGACGTGGGCTGAGCGGCTGCAGGCTGGAGCTGCAGAGACATGGTCATCAACACACATCAAATTAGGGCTAAGAATAACCCAAGAGCAAATCTGACTAACATATACCTCTACATGTTTACGTGACTGAATGTACATTTACTTCATATTAAATCTATTTTGCTCATGTATATTTGAAAGTGTATTTATATCATTATTTGTTAGACATTATTTTGTCTTCTCTGTCAATTATTTATATATATTTTAAGTATTAATATGTATTTATTTGTGATATGTCTACTCTCGTTGTATTGTTTATTCTATTATTTTCTTTCTACTTTTACAGTTTTGTAAAATCAGTTTTTGTTTTTCAGGCAGGATGATAATTTTTTTAGTATAAACACGCTTCTGTATGAAAAAGTCTTATTTAAAATGGAATACTAATATGTATGTATTTGTGATAAGTCTAGTTTTAGTGTTTATTGTTAATTATATTATTTTCTATGTACTTTTACTGTTTTGTAAAATATGTTTTCGTTTTTCAGGCAGGAGGATACAAAATGTACCAAAAACACGCTTCTGTATTTAGTATTTTGTCCTGAATATATTACAAAGTTACTCTGTTGTTGATGTTGTTGATGTTGTTGATGTTGGTGTCGTAGCCCGTTTCACAATCATTAATATTAATTACGCGGAGTATGAAAGAGAGTACTCGTCCTCACCTTGAGTTTCAGAGCGTTGAAGGTGTGTTTGGAGGAGCAGCTGAGGGGCCCCTCGGTGAGGAACTCCACAGGGTAGAGAAGCTCGTGTCCGTGGGCCCTCAGAGGGCAACGCACCTCTAATGATGAGAGGCTGACCACACTGGGACCGTTATTCACCAACTGAGAGACAGACAGAGAGACAGAGAGTCAACTTCAGATTTGTTTAAGAGACACAGAAATTACATATTTTAGTTAGTTATTAAAATGCCACATAACTCATTTGTATATTTTTGTTTATGAAAGTCACATTTCATAGTTTCCCTTTTTCAAAGTCCTGTTACAGTGACAGATGTTTTGATCTCTGCATATGGCAACAAAGATAAAAGACATATTTTGTATCTCTATTTTATAATACATCTTACAGAGTGAACCAAAAATAAAATCTAAAAATGGGGTCAAAACATTAAATTAATAAAGTTTCATAAAGTCGATTAATAGTCCCTTAAAAGATGTGTTTACCACTTTTATTACACGGCTTGGTTGAATACTCGATTCTGATTGGTCAATTGGGACATTCCATTGGTTGTTATTTTTTGCTAACAGCCCGTTGCTAAGGATAACAGCCCGTTGCTAAGGATAACAGCCCGTTGCTAAGGATAACAGACCGTCGCAAAGGAGGATAAAAAAGTCAGAATTTTTTGAAAAACTCAAGAATTTTGAGAGAATGTAAGAATGTTGAGATTTTTAGAAAAAGTAAGAATTGTGAGAATGTAAGCATTTTTAGAAAAAGTCAGAATTTTTTGAAAAAAGCCAACATTTTGAGAAAAAACTCAATATTTTGAACATGACAGGATGTATGATAACCTAGAAGAACCGGTATTCCTCCATCTTGTGACTGTGTAACTCCCTCTCTTGATATCAGCATGTGAAGGACACTGTTCAGGAACTAGCTGATGCTCTGTATGTGATGACTACTTCCATTCTGGAGAGGATCACAGACACATGGATCCTGAGGTTGAAGCTCAAGCCGGTGACGAGTGAGATTTTTCTAACAGTACGGATTATAAAACATGAATACATGTGTGTGTACCTCGTAGACCTGCTGCAGCTCCGGGCCCACGTCCTGCTCGTCCCTCAGGCTCTGACTGACCTTCCAGTTCGGAGGAGGGAAGATCACTTTGTCGGGGCGGGAAACACTGCACAGAGGAACACAGAGGGGTTGTTTTTGGGCAGGAACCACAATGATAAGCCAGATGATATGATGGTAATGTAATGATGTAGTTCACGAGGGTGTTGGAGCCTCACCCCTGCAGAATGACGTCAGCCTTGGCAGCCACTTCCAGCTCAAACTGCACCACCTCGCTCTCTGAGTTATTCACATTTTTACTAAAAACAGAGACACATAAAGTTATTAAACTGACAGAACAATTCAAAATGTTCATATTTCTGCCTAAAAGAGAATGACCTTCCTGGATATGTTTAAGTGCATGTAAAGGGTCCGCAAAGGCTAAAATAAAAGTGTATATTTCGCACAAAATATATGAAGCTAAAGCCAGTGCCAGTTAGCTGATGAAGATAAGGCCACAAGCCAGATGACAAAGCTTAATAGTGTTGTCAAAAGATTTAAAAAAAACTCACTTATGTTGAATTTTGAAAGATATAAGATATATAACGTGGTAGGTACGAATGTGGTGCTGCTCGGTCTGTGTTGCTAACATCAGCTGTTCCACCACGTTGTGGGTCATTTTGCTAACTGTCTCTGTATTTAGGGATATCTTTAATGGAATAAATAAGTAACAATCTCCTCATCTAACTGTGAATACGTGTGTTATTCTCTCATATCAGTCCTCTGTCGGACACACCTCCATTGGACTCCTTTGTTTACGTCTGCAAAAACATAATGACATCACTATGTAACACTCGTAGATAAATAGAGAGAGAGAGAGAGAGAGAGAGAGAGAGAGAGAGAGATGATGGATGGATAGATGGATAGAAAATAGATGGAATAGAGAACATATAGATAGGCATATGATGATAGATGGATAGATAGATAGATGGATAAGAGAGACAGATAGATAGGATGGATAAATAAATAGATGATAGATATAGTTAGATAGAAAATAGATGAGAGAGAGAGAGAGAGAGAGAGAGGAGAAGAGAGAGAGAGAGAGAGAGATGGATGATAGATAGAAGATAGAGAGAACAGATATATAGATAGATAGATAATAATAGTGGATAGATAAATAGCTTAGATAATTAAATAGAGAGAATGAGAGAGAGAGGAGAGAAGATGATATGGATAGATAAATAGATAAATAGATGGATAGAGAGATAGATAGAGAGACAGATAGATAGATAGATAGATAGTTAGACAGATAGATGGATAGAGAGACAGATAGATAGATGGATAGATAAATAGATGGATAGATAAATAGTTAGATAAATAGATAGATAGATAAATAGATGGATAGATAGATAGATAAATAGATAGATAGATAAATAGATAGATAGATAAATAGATAGATAGATAACGTAGAACTGGACTGTCTAAGAAAGTGACTTACCTTCGTATTTGGAGTTCAAACTGAACAGTATTGTGAGTGTCCTTCAGTCTGGGTACAGTGAACCGAAGGCCGGCCCATAACTAGAAAACGAAGCACAGAAAATGCAAAAAATGAATCCAAGAAACATGAGAAGACATTGTGGGAGCCAATTAACACTGTGGTGTAGAGGTAGGAACCAACGAAGCACACACGCGCAAACACGGGATTACAAACATTTGCTAAAGTATTGTTTGAACCGTAATATTATGTTCGGTAAAAAGAAATACATGGACTATATTTACTGTAGCTGCAAACTTTGTATCGACTTGTTTTCACCTGGCAAGCTGTGTGTCAATAACGTGAAGTTAGTGGCTTAAAGCGGTGACTCAAAATCTTATTATAGTATTTGTGTCTAATATCTAGTCAGAATGTCTTTGCACTCGATGTAAGGAAGAGGTAACAATGCAGTGAGATATAGGGTCTTGTTTTTAGACGATGCAACTGGTCATAAATATACACTGTTTTCACAACCCATGTTAACTTGTCACTTTAACTTATTATGCACTTTATAACTTAGATGATGACCAAATATGTATATATGCTGACAGTTATTTTACTCTTATTTTTATTTATCTCCTATTTTTATAGTCTTTTATTATTATTATCATTATTTCCTTGATTTTATGTTATTATTTTAGATTTTAGATTTTATTGATCCGTGTGAATCTTTGCTGTACTGTTTTTTTTTTTTCACGCTTACCCTGTTGCTGCTTTGTACAACTGAATTTCCCCTCGGGGATTAATAAAGGTTCATCTTATCTTATCTTATCTTAACTTCCAGACTCAGAAAACATCTTATTTTGAGTTGTATCTCAAATGAAACAAGTTTCTTAAACTGCTACAACTAATTCTTATTGGAAAATCACCAACCAGCGTCTTTTGAGCAAACTTTTAAGCATTTCAGACTTGTTTTGGAACACTGATCCTGGTAAGATACAGTTCAAAATCAGTTTTACCAGCTAATCTCAAGATCTCCTTGATCTAGATATCCCGTCCCGGAGCAACACATTCTTTCCAGTGCATGATATACAAATGAATTGTCTTGTATTATTCATCAATCATTTTCAACGTTTCCTCGACAACTTAAAGTTCTAAAAATGGCCTCATTGGTGGTAATGAAAAGGTTTCATCTTATTATAAACAGATCATAAATAGTCATACAGAGCCTTGCCTCTTATTCTGATCCGAGGTATTCCCCTGCTTTTGGAAACCAAGGTTATTGTTTCCGCACGAAGAGTTTGATTTATGTGTTGTATGTTTTATCAGGTCAATGCTGTCAGAGGTGGGCCATGCATTTCTCTCCGCCAGAACAATTTGGCGTGACTTAATTGTTCGAAGACACACAAGCTGAAGGAGGCCAAAGCCAACATGTGGGCTCTTACGCTGGTTCCAGACTTCATGGGGTTTCCCAGGTCACACACCAGGTAGCGAGTCTGGTTCTCTGCCTCGTAGCTGCACGTCAGCTGAGTCAAGCTCTGGAGAGGACACAAGAACATCAAAAGCGCTGATATTAATATCACTGGAGAACTAAACACTGAGCCTACAATACTGCGCCTTCTGTTTTGTCAATGAGACGTTTCAATATGTCAACGAGACGTTTCAATATGTCAACGAGACGTTTCTATATGTCAAGAGACGTTTCAATATGTCAAGAGACGTTTCAATATGTCAACGAACGTCTATATGTCAAAGGACGTTTTCAATATGTCAACGAGACGTGTTCAATAGGTCAAGAGACGTTGTCAATATTCAAGAGACGTTTTCAATAGTCAACGAACGTTCAATATTCAACGAGACGTTATCGATATGTCAAACGAGGACGTTTCAATTATGTCAACGAGACGTTTCAATATGGTTCAACGAGAACGTTTCAATGATTGTCAACGAGACGTTTCAATATGTCAACGAGACGTTCATATATGTCAACGAGACGGTTTTCCATATGTCAACGAGACGTTTCCAAGATGTCAACGAGACGTTTTCCCAAGTATGGTCAACGAGACGTTTCAATATGGTCAACGAGAGTTTCAAATATGTCAACGAGACGTTTCAAATGTCAACGAAGACGTTTCAATATGTCAACGAAGACGTTTCAATATGTCCAACGAGACGTTTCAAGATGGTCAACGAGACGCTTTCAATATGTCAATGAGAGTTCAATAAGTCAACGAGACCGTTTCAATATGGTCAACGAGACGTTTCAATTATGTTCAACGGAACGTTTTCAATATTCAACGAGGACGTTTCAATTATGTCAACGAGACGTTTCAATTATGACAAACGAGACGTTTCAAATGTCAACGAGACGTTTTCAATATGGTCAACGGAGACGTTTATATGTCAACAGACGTTTCAATATGTCAAAACGTTGCAATATTTCAACGAAGACGTTTTCAATATGTTCAACGAGACGTTTCAATGTCAACGAGACTTTCAATATGTCACGAGACGTTTTAATATGCAACGAACTTCAAATGTCAACGAGACGGGTTCAATATGTCAACGAGACATATGTCAACGAGACGTTTTAATATGTCAACGAGACGTTTCAATATGTCAATGAGACGTTTTCTAAATCGTTGTGTTTTAAGGGTTTTCAGTCTGTGGCTATACGTATGTCTCGTGCTTTTACATTACCGTACTTTTCGGACTATAAGCCGCGACTTTTTCCCCCATTTTGTTTGTACAGCTAACGGCCACTAGGGAACCTCCTAAATCTATGGATTTTACAGGTAAAATTAACCACCTTAACTCTACGGGCTCTAGGACCGGTCCGCGCCCGCCACCTTTAAGCGGCGGGCTCCAGCAGGAAAAGCTGGAGGCCGGAAAAGAGCGAAACAGGTAGCGCGCCAAAGTAACAGTGGAACCGAGAGACAGAACGAGAGCAAGACAGACGGACAATTTAGCTGCTGCGGCTTATATGACGGTGCGCTTTATAGTCCGAAAAGTACGGTAATTTCTTTTTGTTCTATCGGTTTTGTCTAAATGTATTTATGCTACTTTTATATATATATATATATATGTATTGGTCAACTCGGTTGTTTTGTGTGCTATATCAATACAGTTGGATTGGAATATGCTTCCTTTGACGGACAGGATTGTGTTTTTTGCCCAACTTGATTCTCATGCTGTGTTTTTATTCCGCTATAATACTGTTGGGAATGTACACAATGTGGGTTTTCCACATCCGTTGCTTTCAAGAGCGAACATTCTGCACACTGTAATGAAAGCCATGTGTTTTTTGTACTTAGGATGGAGAAAATAATTAGTTCTGTGATTAACATATCGTATTTTGTATCCGTATAGTAACCGGATCAAAGTGTCTACAGTAAATGGTGTTTGGCACAATGTCAAGTGTACGCATTGTGAGAAGTAGAAAGTACAGGTATTTGTGTTCAACATGTAAGAAGTAGGAAGTACAGGTATTTGTGTTCAACATGTAAGAAGTAGGAAGTACAGGTATTTGGGTTCAACATGTAAGAAGTAGACAAGTACAGTATTTGAGTTCAACATGTAAGAAGTATGAAAGTACAGGTATTTGTTGTTCAACATGTAAGAAGTAGAAATACACGCTATTGAGTTCAACATGTAAGGAAGTAGCAAAGCTACAGGTATGTGTCAACGTGTAAGAAGTAGAAAGTACAGGTATTTGTGTTCACATGTAAGAAGTAGGAAGTACAGGTCATCTTGGCTTCAACGTCTGTAAGAAGTAGAAAGTACAGGTGATTTGGGTTCAACATGCTGCAGAAGAGAAAGTACACGGTACTGTGGCGCTCTCAACATCGTGAGCGAAGTAGAAAGTACAGGTATTTGTGTTCAACATGTAAGAAGTCCAAGTAGTGGAGTACAGTACTGATACCAGAAAAATGTACTTAAGTACAGTAACAAAGTATTTTTACTCCACCACTTCCGACCTCTGTAAGCACCTCATAAAACCCCACTTCAAAACACCTGAACTGCCCTTTAAAGGTCAAAGTGACCGCTGTGTGTCTCACCACGTTGTTGCGTGCGATCCCGCTGTAGTCGGCCTCTGGAGGAAGAACCACGTAGAGCTCGGCCTCGTACGCCCCTCCCTCTCCTTCGTTCCTGGCATTGAACGTCAGACTCAGGGAGTTTTCATCGCCCAGGTAGACCTCCGCTCTGTCACTGAGAGACGAGAACCACAGCAGGGTTAGTGACAACAAATGAAATAATGACCTTTTCAGCATGTTGGAAAACTGCTGAACACACAGCGTAGAAACGTGAGTTCCAAAACCAGAAATCTTAGAAAACAAACAGTGAGCAGTTCCAGAACTTTGTCAACACCCCTAATACACGATGGCTTTTCTGTCTTTTTGAGTCTTTTACATCCATTATTTGAGAAGTCACTTGAAAAAATACCGTAAGAAACGTTTTTTAAACCGTTTTTCCGTTGCAGCAACAATTTGTGAGTTTCACATTTTAGTTTGCACGTTTGTGTAGTAGTTGCTTAACATCCATGGTCCTCAGAAGGTCTTCTTTAAAAAATAGCGTAACATCTACAAGATGAATCGCTACAAATTGTGTACAGATATTCATGTCTATAACCCCTTAGCAATCCTTGACTTTTCCTTGAGCGATGATGCTCCCTCTTGTTGACTTTTCCATTTAAAAGTCAACCAAGACGAAGAATAAGCGAAGAAACCGTCACGAAAACTCCATTTAGTACATAATACTTACATGCTAACATGCTAAGCTAAGAAGGCGAACATGGTAAATATACATGTTAGCATGCTGACATTTAGCTCAAAGCTACACCATGCTAAACAACAGCCTTGTCGAGCCTGCATTGGTGCTTGGCTGTAGACTCTTGTGTTTTTCTAAAGTTGCATTCCCCAAGAGTATCTATGACAAAGCCATTCTTTTTCTTCAGTCGTGAAATGGCCTTTTTTTTTCTAAATCGTACGCCATCAACATTACTCCCATTCAAAGCCCTTATTTTCCGGCTCGGTTTAGTTTGAGCTACCTTTGCTGCCGTGTTCGTTTGAAGTGTGTCGGTGCGGGGCGTGACCACAATGCCAGAGAAGCAATTGTAAAACGTAATGAAAAGCAGGGACGTGAATTATTTTCCAGACAATGCTTCTCTGTTTCTCGAACGTCCCCACAGGCCATGTTCTCCGGGCATATCTGTCCATGACTGACCTGGGAAATGACCCAAATCTGATCAGCGTGATTTGTCTCAGGAACCCGACCCCCACCTTATTCTGCATGTTCACAGTGACGCCTGTGTGCGAACAGCGACGTGATAAATCCTCTCGACACTCTCACACTGCAGCCCTCCCCCAAAAGCTTCACTTTGTGGCAGTACATTCATGTTTCTATTGGAGGAGTCTGGCGGAGGGTCAGAATCTGGGTTCTTTTTTCACTCCCCGTTTCCTCCTCCCCTCCCCCGTCTTCAGAGGGTCTGGACGCAGTGACCTCTTGCTAGGTAAGACAACCACCAGATGATCTTAATTAAGCACGTTTAGCGAATGCAGAGGGAGCCACGCCGACACTCAGCAGATGCCGAGAAGAGAAATCCTCAGAGCTGTTAACAGCGCTTTCATCAGGCGTTTCGATCTTTGGGAAAGATGTCACAGTGGAGGACACATCTCTTAAAGGCATGATTGGATCCAGAGGATACAACTCAAACACCGGGGCTGCGAATGTTAAACATCTTGCAGATTCTGGGAGAACAAGAGAGGAAGTGCTGTGTCTCGTCGAATGTCGGTGCATTCAGGGAACATGCTGAATCATTCGAGTCCCGTGGCACAAATAACAAATGCAGATATTTGAGTTTTTCGTGGGAGACTTTCGCTCTTGATTGGATTTCTGCAGCTAAGAGAAATCACATGGCGATATAATGCCTCCTCATAACAGAGCCGCCTCGGAGGAGACAGTCTGAGTTTTCTTTTGTGAACGGACCGAGACGCTGCCAAGTACTTGGCCGACGTCCATTCGTGAACAAGGATACACGATTAAAAAACATGTTGGAGTCCTTCCTCTTAATCTGTACTCCAGTGAAAGCAAGTTCTGAGCTTTGAACTGTCTTCCAGTGTTTTACAGTCAATACATCAAGTTAATCCCTTTGAAATATCGGTCATATTACTTTCTTTGATGTTTGATCTGAACTCTATTAACAGATATTTGAATAATAATGTGTAGACGACCGTGTCTGTAGTCTGTCATTAAGGCTATACCACAAATACTTTGAATGCACTTAAAGCCAAATAAAACATCTTGAAATATGACTTTTTTAATATACTTTAAGCTTGTATTTATTGTGGAAGCCATAAGAATGGTTGAATAACATGAAACCATTCAGAGAAAAGTGTATGGTGTTGCCCATGTGCCAATACCTCCTGATGCGTGTACCCATGATACATCGAACGTGCTAAATCAAAGCTAATCCATAGCACTTCACAGGGTACCTCTATCTGTCTAGAAACAACTTTTTAAGATTGACATCCAGCCTTCCTTTATCTTCTAACTTTGGTGAGTGTCCTAAAAAATTTAGCTGCTTCAGATGCAGATATTTCCCTCGACAGTTGATGGAGACCAAAAACAGAGCTATAATGGGAGTTAATATTGGTCTTACTTCCCCCCCCCCCCCCGCCTGAAACGCCACCATTAGACTCCTTTGTTTACCTCCTGAACAAAGTGTCATCACTATGTAACACTTGCGCTTCTACTGGCTAGCGCTCCAACACATTGTACGTGATAGGTAAAGGGGCGGGACATCTCTAAGCGGTTGACCAATCACAACAGCTAACCAATCAGAGCAGACTGGGCTCTGGTTCCAGACAGAGGGTGAAAAGAGGTGCTGCAGCACAGGCAGAATGAGAACAATATTAAAGCGTGTACAAATCTCACAGAAGACAACATACACACATGATCCTGAAAATGAGCAGATTAGGGCTGTTTTAAACAGAAGGCCATTTGCTGTGGAATAATACCGAGTGTGCTTCCAAGTGCCGGTGTTTACTTTGTCTATTGAGCCAAGACTGCAACTGCTGCTAATGCTAACCATGCAGCTCTTCTAGCGTTCTTTCCACACTAACCAAAAGCATAAAATGCATGACTTCAGAGGAGGTGCTTCAAGTGGCAAACAGAAGAGCTTTCCTCATTATTTCTTTTCGGTGGCAGAAGGAAAAACAATCGAAGCAGCCTCGCAAAGCATGACTGGAGGGTTTTAAGTTTTTGTTTGTTGAATCAGGTAAAGTAATAGAACCGTGACTTCCTCTCACCCATAAACAGCCAGCTTGAGGTCAGGGACGCAGATGTTGTCGTCTCCACAATCCAGTTGAATCTGGGCCTGAGAGAGAGAGAAGGACAGGCATAAATGGAGGGGAACGAGGGATGAACGAGGCATGGATATGAAGAGGGAAATGGAGAGGAATATCCAGGGTTATTGGGAGAGGGAGAAGCTTTTGAGGAAGTGGATGTTTACAGAAGCCGGCACACCAGATTCATGATTTAATGAAAGGATAAGAGAGGATATGGGCTATACATCTCCTCCACATATGAACAAAACTGTACCAATATTTGCAACAACCAGATGCCAGGAGGTTGTGTGGAAGCTGCATCCGTTCATGTTTGGACGGATAAAAGTAATAAGCGAGCTTTACATGTGGGGAGGGACAATAGAGAAAACATGGTGAAGGTTTTCGGAGAATGAAAGGGACGATGAATTCCATCTAAACAAGCAGTGCATCAAAAGCCTCGGTCACAAAGAGTGAAAACCTCACATTTCAAACGGAGCATTGGGCTTGATCTGCTTTTTTTTAAATCCGTCGACAGATGAGTTAAAAACCGCAGCAGAAGATAAATGGGATTGGATTTGGCGGCATTGTCTTTCCCAGTGTTGAAGCTTCAGCGTATTCTCCTTCTCCGTGTCCACTATTTCTCTCATATCGTCATTGTTGCCGTGCCCTCGTCTCTCCAACATATGGGAGACATTAGATTCCCGAAGAGCATCAGCCTGGCAATAGTTAACAGTGTCTCAGCGGAGATTCACATCCAGTGCAGGACTCGCGAGGCTACGGTCATTTAACACCAAACAGACACGAGCACACTCTCTCAGATCAAGTGACCGACTTATCTCCTCTTCAAACCACTTCATCCTCATCTTCCTATACGTTTGATCCACGTTTCCCTGCAGCTCTTAAAGGGTCCTGTTGGCCAACTCTGAGGATATGAAATGATGAAAACAATGATATGGTATTTGTTAAAGCTGTACACAGGCGTGGAATCAAAGGCACGATGCAGAGAGAAATCAAAATAAGTGTTTTAATGTAAACAGGTCATAGTATAGGTTAGACCAGGGGTGTCAAACTCAAGGCCAAATCCGGCCCGCGACTTCATTTTCTGTGGCCCCACAAGAGCTTGCAAAGAATATAATGTGTTTATTATACGGCTACATGCTACTTTACAGAAGCACGTTGCCCATAAACTACATGTCCCACAATGCATCTCAAAGTTGACTTTTTTTCTCAGAATTAGATTTTTTTTCTGCAAATGTCTTTTTTTTCCTTTTTTTTTTTAGAATGTGGCTTTTCTTTTTAAATCATTTTGTGTGCCCCAGACTTCTGCTTTCAGATGTAGTTAATTATGAAGTTATTACCCTATCCGATAATAATCCAATGCAGAGGCAATCATGTAATATATAATACATTATTTTATATATATTAATTATTTGTATATGTATTTTTATATAGTCTTAAAGTTACAACCGGCCCTTTGAGTGCAACCATAATGCTGATGTGGCCCACAATGAAATTGAGTTTGACAGCCCTGGTCTAACCTATACTATCAAAAACTACAAAAACTAATACAAAAATACTTACTTAATCTAACTCTCTATGGACAATGACAAAGGATCTTAACGCTGGAATGCTTGGAAGACAAGACAATCTGGCAACAAGACGGGAACTATATAGACTAGACAGACAACACCAGGTGAAGACAATTAGACAATCACAACAACGGGAAAACAGACCAGGCAGGAAATGGACTTTAGACACATGAGGGACTATCAAAATAAAACAGGAACCTATCTAAACACAGAACATGAAACCTAAACTAGGGAAGAATCTTAGCAGAGCCGTCTACGCACAACAGTATTTCGTAATACAACCTGTAAAAGGCTTGTAGCGATGTCAGGAAATCAAGCCTTATCAATATATAACAATATCATATTTAATGAAAATTGTCAACTTCTGTGCAGAATGATCGGATCCAAATGATACACTCTAATAAATACAGCGACCCTGTTACCCTCTCTTGCAGACCGTACACAGGAGAACAGCGCATTATATTCACTGTGAGTGTCGCCAACAAGGGACCCAACTAATCCAACTCATAATTGATCACAAAATAATAAATAATAATAATATGAACAAAGCTAATACTAAAATATGAACAACTCGCCCACATACTGAGTAAAACATGTCGCCTACAACAAGCTTAAGACAATTTTAGGGGCGTCGATTACATCTATCAAATCTCCCAAACACCTGATAAGAAGAATTATTGTCAAATAGGACACATAGGGCGACTGTGGCTGCGAGGGGGTGCGGTCGCCTTTCAACCAGAAGGTTGTGGGTTCGATCCCAGCCCGTGCAGTCAACATGTCGATGTATCCTTGGGCGAGATACTGAACCCTGAGTTTCTCCCGATGGCCAACGGTGTGTGAATGTTAGGTCCTAGAGTAGGGTACGCTGCTCTGTATGAATGGGTGAATGCATGTAGAATGTAAAGTGCTTTGAGGGGTCTTAAAGACTGGATAAAGCGCTATATAAGTTCAGTCCATTTACCCTTTTACCATTCTGACAGAAAAACTAGATTCTACACTGAACTACTTTCATGTGGAGAAATAACAGCATTCGTTGAAAGACGGTTGTATTCATATTAAGTCCACATTTCTCTCTGGTAAAGCTTCAAACCTACTGTAGTGTGTGTGCATATTGAATCCTAGGCAGATCAGGCAGACTCAGGAGCCCAGGATGTCCTCTACAGTGGTTCTCAAATGGGGGTACGCGGACCCCTAGGGGTACGTTGGAGTACTACAGGGGGTACGTGAGATTTATTTTATATTAATGAAAAAAATAAAAAATACCAATTTTAGGAAAAGTAAGGAAGTTTGAGCAGTGTGGGTTTTATATTAACAGAGTTACACATATTTCAAAATGCGAAGTGTAATAACTGCAGTGGCCTTCCTGTCACTGAGAATAACAAAGATCCTCAGTGAAGCACAAGCCCATGTTTCTCACTAAATTGTAAGTACTTAAAAAGATCAGTTCAATGCAACTAATGTCGTCTTAGTGTTATTGCATGATGTTAAAATTGGTTTGCCATGAATTTAGTGATGGATTCTAAACATTTGAAATGTAGCATTTAAGTGTTTCTCAGTTACTGTTGTTGTTTTAATAAATCAGACACTGATGGTGGAGCGCTGTGCTGTACCTCTTTATATGGGCATTTCTTCCCTAACAGATCGTTTTTGCGCTGATCAGGGGGTACGTGGCTGACATTTTCAAAGGGGGTACATTATTGAACAAAGTTTGAGAACCACTGCTCTGTACAATGCAGCAGGGATAGAGCAGCTCAAAAGGAGATGCATGTGAACACAATGTCCACTACAGAGGACATTGGTCAATGGGCTGGGTGTCATTAGAGGCAATGACTGAACATAAACACATTACATTGCTATAAGTGGAGGAGCATTAATGGGATGTGACATTATTAAAATCTTACGCAGCACCATGTTAACTTTAGGTGTGGTTAGACGTTGGCCTGTTGCTCTACGACCACACCCAGTAATGACTAACATTGCACTGCCGTCATTACATCACTGCCACAATATTAAAATAACAACTCAAGCAGCAAAACCACACCACTCAGCTGTGGTTCACTTTCTTTAATCCTTTATTTTCTCGACTGATTACGTCTTAATGGGATAGAAAAAGTGAAATGTAGTCTTTTCGAATCTTTGTACGAGAGACATGAAGCCTAGTGCTGCTTTCTGAGTCTTGAGTCTTTCACAAAGGAGTTCTGTTTGTTGTTTTACATATTCAGCCTTGAAATAAAGCAATTGTCTGTCCTTCAATTGGGTCCTACCTGCTCGGGTCATCATTGACAGAAGAATACAACACGGAAAAACACGGAGAGATCGTGACACATCCACAAAATAGCTTTCCCATTCATCGTCTTTTAGGCAATTCCTTAATACTTAATGGCATCACACCTTTGACTTAGCGCTGTTTACACGAGAAGGAAACGGGTTGTATCCGCTACTTTTCTCTCGCGTATAGCCCGTTCGTTCACACGAGGCCGTAACCGCGGAAACGGACCCCGCAAACGATAACAGGTCCCAAGGTGGATAGATCTGCAAACGGAACGCTCTGGGGGGGCAAACGGCTCCGTGTGTTCGTCCTATACGGTCATTTCCTCATAACGATGAAGCCATAGCCCGCCTCTCCCCACCTCTGCTGCTCAACGCTGTAGCATGGTCAGTAGCTACTGCTAGTGCTACATGACCATGCTACAGATGTTAGTGCAAAATCTACAGCTCCTCCACCACAACCATCAGCAACAAGTGGACATGGAGAACTACATGAACTACATGTTGCTAAATCCACCGCGGGGCATAAACAGAAGGGCAACCATGGCAACCATGCTGGGGGGTCTTCTTCGCTGCTTTAGGTGTATTTTGTGGCGGAAGTTACTACGCCACTTACAGGCCCGGCATATGTACTACAGCGTCTCCAGTGGTCTCGTGTGAACGGACCCATCCATGGAACGGACACGAACGGAAGACTTTTTTGATAACGAATTCGGTCCGTTTGCGCTCCCGTGTAAATGGGGTCTTGCTTCTCTAGTTTCTGTGTTTGATAGAGAGTAGTTAATGTTCACAAATATTGAAAAAGGTTTCCCAGGACATGTGGAAGTATATGGAGGAGGGTTTTCCCTAGGTTTGTGTGCATGTAAATGGTCCCAAAGTTCCCTCCGAAGCAAGCGTCTCTTTCACCGTCAGCACAGGCAGTATGAGACAAATAAAGAGCTTTTTGAACATTAAAGCATGGAGACATGAAGAGACGCTACATACTGACATGAACCTGGAAATGAGTTTACTTACATAAGAAGAAGTGAGAACACCAAGGGGTGCATTGTTTCGTGTCCTTAAAGGTTTCAAGGCTGAAAACACTTGGTTGTTTTCTGTTAAAAACAAGTACATGACTGCACACTCACGCACCCACTTTACCTTGTTTCACTCACATACGCATGTGCACGTTTCCAGGCTGTGTCTCTGGTGGAGGAGACCGCTGGCAACATACATAAACAAACCACTACCAGATGTGTGTGAGTGGAGCGCCGCCCAAACCCAGACGGAGCTGTCAGTCCTCCCACTGTGTTTCTGTAAAGCCATGACTCCTCTATAAACCGTCCAACTCTTCATGGAGGAGAGAAAACACCGACTCCTGAGATATTTCGTATTTTTGTATTTTATTATACATGTTGCGTTGTTGGAGGAGCTCAGGAGAATTTCATTGCCCTTTCTACACCAAAAAACTGGTTCATGCACTCGTCTTCTCAAGACGAGATTACTGCAATGCACTCCTCTCCGGTCTCCCAGCCAAATCCATCAACCGCCTGCAACTTGTCCAGAACAGCACAGCCAGTTCTCACCGGTGCGAAAAGGTCCGCACACATAACCCGCACAACTACACTGGCTCCCAGTCCACTACAGGATCCAGTTTAAGGTTCTGCTCCTCACGTACAGAGCCCTGAATGGACAAAGCCCAAAATACCTCTGTGACCTCATCCGTACCCAGACATCTACCCGCGCTCTCCGCTCCAGCCACGCTCCTCTTCTCTACATCCCCCGCACACGTCTCCGGACAGTGGGAGACCGAGCCTTCTGCTCATTCGCCCCGCGCCTCTGGAACTCCCTCCCAGATCAGCTGGGATCTGCCCCTTCCACCGAGGTCTTCAAACCCGGCCTCAAGACCCTCTTCTTTCGGCAGGCCTTCCAATAAACTTTGAGCATGGTTCACCTGGAGTACCGCCATTTTTATCGCTATCTCTGACTTTTTTTTTTTTTAATCTCTCAAATGTTATCAGTGTCCTTTGTTGTGAAGCGCTTCGAGATTTGTCTTGGCAGATGAGAAGCGCTATATCAATTACTTTTATTATTATTATTATAGCTTTGTGCATATGTCAATAAAACCTTTGAATCTTGAATCCTTTACTTGAGTAAAAGCACAACAATATGGTGTTAAAATACTCCATTACAATTAATGTACTGATTTCAAAAGTACAAAAGTATAAGCATCAAAATATACTTAAAATGCAAAAAGGAAAAGTAGTAATTTTGCACATAATCAGCTAAATGTACTACAATAATCAAAAGTAGAAGTATTTGTTATTTTAGTAGGGTTAATATATTCTCCTGTTTTATACATAAGAGCATCATCGTACTAGTTCTAGTTTTTCAATGTGGACCAAATTAAGATACTAGAAATACTGTGATTAGTCGTACAGTACTGCATTATACCATATCAACATATCATGTGTTTTTATATGTAAAAAGTACTTATGGTGAAGTACAAAGTATGATATCTGCCTCTGAAAAGTAGTGGAGTAGAAGTTTAAAGCAGCGTTTTATGGGAATACTCAAGTACTTAAAACTTAAGTAAATATACTTAGATACTTTCCATTACTGCCCTCCTCCTCTGACCACGTGGGCTTCGGCTCTATAGGGGGCCTTTACGATTGATGTCAGTTTTAATATGGCCGCCTGTAACCTCAGCCTTCGCCATTCAAATAAATCCCCTGTAAACATCGGGACATGTGCTGTGGTGTAGAGGCTGAAGCTAAAGTGTGTGTGAGCGCCGTTTGTTCGCGATTTAAAATAGTTTGGGACCGTTTTGTAAAAGAAAGGTCATGACGCCATCTGTTCAGCTCTCTCTCTGGGGACTCTCTGCTTAGTTCATGACATGCAAGGCGTGCGGAAATACAAGTGCTGTGAGGTTCAGACGCTCAGTGTGGTGATGTAGAATATAGACTGAGTTTATGACTCTCCACAGACACACACGCCTGTCTGAAACCAGAGCCCAGTCTGCTCTGATTGGTTAGCTGGCTGGCTCTGTTGTGATTGGTCAACCGCTCAGAGATGTCCCGCCCCTTAGCCTATCACGTACAATGTGTTGGAGCGCTAGCCAAAAGAAGCGCGAGTGTTGCAAAGTGATGTCACTATGTGCAGGAAGTAAACAAAGGAGTCCAATGGAGGCGTTTCAGGCAGTATTTATGGAGAGAAACTTCATCTGATGGGAACACAGGGATTTTAGCCTTCTGCAGACCGTTTACATGCACAAAAACCCCAAAAAAGCCTAAACTAGAATTTCCATATCATTTCCCATGGCCTGGGAAACCTTTTTCAATATCTGGGAACATTAACTACTCTCTATCAAATACAGAAACTAGAGAAGGAAGTCTCAACGGTGTGATGCCATTAAGTAAAGTATGGAATTGCCTCATAGACAATGAATGGGAAAGCTACTTTGTGGATGTGTCAGTTTTCATGTTTTATTTACATGCACAAAAGACCTATAGAACGCACCATAGGAAACGGGAAACCCCAAATGCATTATAGGGCCTCTTTAAAAATACTGAAGCTGTCAACTATGCCATGAAATAAACCGTAATGAAATGTATTTAAAAATGTTGGAGCCCACTGAATACATGACGTAACGTACTGCGTGACCCTTTTCGTGGCATTGGTTTTACGAGGTACTTTGCATCATGAGTTAATATACATACCTTCTGCTGTATTCGCTGCTCCGTCTCATAATTCAGGATCGGTCTGAGGCCGTGCCGGTCCTCCGGGGCCTCGGGATCCAGACTGAAGTTCAGGCTGATGAAAATGGGAGAGAGTTTATCCCGAAACTCCTCTTCCCCCTGCACACAGAGAGAGAGAAGCAACCACGTGAGATATTGATGTGAAAAATCGTCAAATTAGTTATTTTCTAGTGTATTTATATCTAAAAGAAGCAGGAACTTCGGAAGATATTTCCACCATCCTCCTTTAGAAACATTTAGAAGAAAAATATTGATGGATTAAACAAAATCAGAAGCAGATGTTACAGTCACTATTGGCCTATGTAGTATTAAAGAAACCCTATTATGCTTTTGGGGTTTTATCTTTCCTGTGGTGTGTTACTCTCAGAGGACTCTTTAAAGTAGAGACACTACATACTGATATACACCTGAACATCAGCAGGAGAGGACTCTTTAAAGTAGAGACACTACATACTGATATACACCTGAACATCAGCAGGAGAGCACTCTTTAAAGTAGAGACACTACATACTAATATACACCTGAACATCAGCAGGAGATGACTCTTTAAAGTAGAGACACAACATACTGATATACACCTGAACAATCAGCAGGAGAGGACTCTTTAAAAGTAGAGACACATACTGATATACACCTGAACATCAGCAGGAGAGGACTCTTTAAAGTAGAGACACTACATACTGATATACACCTGAACATCAGAAGGAGAGGACTCTTTAAAGAAGAGACACTACATACTGATATACACCTGAACATCAGCAGGATAGGAGTTTTTAAAGTAAAGACACTACATACTGATATACATCTGAACATCAGCAGGAGAGGACTCTTTAAAGTAGAGACACTACAAACTGATATACACCTGAACATCAGCAGGAGAGGACTCTTTAAAGTAGAGACACTACATACTGATATACACCTGAACATCAGCAGGAGAGGACTCTTTAAAGTAGAGACACTACATACTGATACACACCTGAAAATGATAGGGCCTTTTTGAATACTGTTTAACCAACAACAATGGCATGGCCCCTTTAAAGGAACACATGGTGTGTACACAGTCTGACAAATGAGGGGATGTTGGTGCATTTCTACTCAAAACATCTCTCATCCCGTCAAAGAGTAAAGTGCTCCGATCATTATGTCGTTCCAATGAACGTCTACACATATGACCTAAGTGTTTGTGGCAGGCATTTACTTTGATCAGGTCACCGTCGAGTGATGAGAAGATTGGTACTGTACCGGTTGCACTTCAAACAGCGACTTCAAACCCTGTCTATTAGGAGAGGACTTAAAGCTGCCAGAGGGCTAACTACAGTCACCTGGGGCTGCAGGTGCAACACAGCCACTGATTAGATGGGGCCGGGAATAACAAGCGGAACATTTGTGAAGGATAAATAAGGCATTTTGAGAGAAAACTAAAAATAACTTAAAGTTCATGAACAATCTGTCTAGTTTTCAATGTCAGTGCAGTGCATTGCTAAGGCTACACGGAAAGCAATGGGATTTTTCCATTTGATGTGATTTCGTGTCACCATCGCTAGGCTAACGGTGGCTTATGTTTGGTGTGATGACATTTAGTAGTTTATTTAGTCACTTGTTGGCAACCGCTCTTTAAAGACACATAGAAGCTTCGGACATGCATGTAAGAGGGAGTATTTACTGACATATTTTAAACAAAGAATCTCTTCAGCTTGTGTTGGACACAGACCTTTTCGTAGGCTTCTAATGTTAGACTTGGACTAAAATGTGAACTCATTCTAAACTCATTCCTGCACCACTCTATAGTAGGTTTAAAACATGTCAAAAGAAGCTGGGAGAAGGGGGTTAATATTGTGGGGAAAATCTTCAGATAACATTCCTTACCATTTATTTCAGGTTGAAGTGGAAAACAAAAAGATATATTTAAAAATCACACTTAAGCAGAAAGAAGAAAACATCTGAAATTCTCTAAGGTGCTACAAAAAGACATTACATATCCCTGAGAGGCAGCTATTTGACTGTACATACTGAAGTAGGTTTAACAACATGTCAAAAGAAGCTGGGGGAGGGGCGCAATATTGTGAGGAAAACCTTTTTCAAAAATTGTGTTTGAGGTTTAAGCGAAAACTTAAAATATATTTAAAAATCTCACTTTAGCGAGAACAAATCTGAAGTTCTCTAAGGTGCTACAAAAACACATGTTATATCTCATAGAGGAAGCTGTGTGACTGACCCGCAGGTAGATCCTGGGGTGCGTTCCAATAGTCCGTTTAGCTTAGGAACCTTCCTAACGGAGTGAAATGACCCGGAAGTCCCTCAGTGGCAGCCATGATAAGTGCCGTTCCAATTCTCTACATGAAAGGAAAGGAGGTTTCAAACTTCCTTTATAACCTCCTTTAGCTTAGGAACCACTGGACCTCCCTAACCGAAAGGAGAGGAGAAAATGCTGCCCCACAATGCATTGCAGCCGCAGCATTTGACGTCACACAACAGTCGGCCGTTCACGGAAACAATCGATTATGACGGAGAAATTATATCATGAAAGTTACGGTGCTTATTAAGCATTTTAAAACGTAGGTGGCAACTTGCCAAAGTGCTTTGTTCTGAACGTTCATCAGTATTATAATCAAAAGAGAGAAATATGAACGTTAGTTTTTACTGAAATGATCAAATAAAGTCAACATTTCACAGTCTTTACTGAGCTGTGTGGGGTTTGTTCAACTTTTAAAAGATGTTTGAATGGTGATATACACAGTGATAGATGTTAAGGACTAACGTGAAGAATCTGGGGGAGGGGCGCAATATTGTGAGGAAAACCTTTTTCAAAAATTGTGTTTGAGGTTTAAGCGAAACATTTAAATATATTTAAAAATCTCCCTTTAGCGAGAGCAAATCTGAAGGTCTCTAAGGTGCTACAAAAACACATGTTATATCCCTCAGCTCTTTGACTGACCCGCAGGTAGATCCTGGTCTCATGGCACGAGCGGTCTCCGTTCTCCAGGCTGAGGGTCTTCAGCAGAAAGGGCTGCTGGCTGTCCAGGAACAAAGTCCTCCTGATGGACTCCTTCTGGCCCAGCTTCACGCTGTCCAGCTGGACCTCCACCACAAAGGCTTGGAGATACACACAAAACACGCAAGGTAAGAATGTAGTGAACATGCACTGTAGATCAATATGGCTGTTTATACGCATACAATATTATACATAAAAAACATGCATATGCAGAGGCACACACATATTTGCATAAACATACTCTTTTGGCATTTTACTATTGTCAATACTGGCTGCCAATGGGTGCAATGTTCACTGTGATTCGCAATACACACATTATTTTAATAGAATCTATTCATTTTGTATTACCAAGGATGTGTGCCTATTTGATTTATTATTATTATATATGCAAAGGCACACACATATGAAGCGGTTCATATAACCCACCGTGCTGTTCACAGAATGAGTGCATTGTTGCAGCCCACGTGACAACAACTATGCAGAGAACACAGACAACACACACCGGTGCACTTTAAGTAAACACACACACACTTTTCTAAACTGCTGCAGCCCCCCAAGTTACCCTCTGTTTACAGGACTGTTCTTTTATCTTGATCCTAACTGGCAAATTGACCACAGAGAAGTCCAGCATACTTGTGGCTGCGCAAGGAAAGCAAGGTAATAGGGACCATGTGTGTGTGTGTGTGTGTGTGTGTGTGTGTGTGTGTGTGTTGTGCGCGTGTGTGTGTGTGTGTGTGTGTGTGTGTGTGTGTGTGTGCCTCACCTAGATGAGAGGGGAGGTGCTTCCCATTAGCCAGCAGGCAGAAACCGATGCTGACACTGGAGGTTGAACACAGACACAAATATGAAGAACAAAAACTTCAACTCTAATCTCAGACAGATGTGTTTACACTGATTTGAGGAACTTCTGTATATCCGTTTCTTTTCGTGAAATCAAACCCCACGTTCAATAGTATTTATGCACAAAGGTTTTTCTGGAATTGCCATTCAGTGTATTTACAGACAGTAATTACCTCTCTATGGAGAAGTTACTCACAGGTTTTCAATTAAGACATTTTACATTTCTTAAAAAATCTGTTAAATCTGACTAATCATTCATTTGTCAGACTGAGTCGAATACTCGATTCTGATTGGTCAATTTCGACATTCCAGAGGTCTGCTATTTTCCGCTAGGAGAACGTTGCTAAGGAGAGCACACCGTTGCGAAGGAGGACGCTCTAAACAAGGGACTACATGGACAGTCAAATAAAACCAGCGATCTGCTGGATCAAGACTCCTCAAAGTAACCAACGACTACAGTACTTCCTGCTGTTGTTTACAAAACTCCTAGCACTAATGTTGCTGTTACCAAGGGTGTAACCATATAAACAGGGTAGAAATCTTAATGGTTAAATCTCTTAGTTAGAAATCCTTAAAGTAATCTGGAATCTTGTAGACGTTCACAAACAGTTACTCGTTCATTTTGAGGAAAGTGAAATCCCTTTTCGAACCTTTTCAATGTTAATAATAACCACCCTCTCCACCATTTCATCTTTCCATACGACGACTCCACCTTCCTTCCACTTCCTGCTCTCCGCTCCGTTCATCCCCTTTTTGTTACCACAGCAGCAAAAACACCAATAAACACAAAAGACGTACTGGTATTAACCTAAAGGGCAACATGTTAGGTGCTTTGGTAAATGCCTCTTACGTCAGTCTAAAAATGTTAGCGCGACGGTGAAACTGAATTCGTGGAAAGAGCTTCGTTGGGATCGAAGGCAGGCTAAAATGTTCCCCTTTTCTTTCACTGGGTCTAAGAATACTGGGTGTGCAGTTCGGAGCGGCTCAAACAGGAAACTGGCATTAGTCATTTGACATTCTGGTGAGGGAACGTTTGGAAAGCTGGAACTGAACAAAGACGTGTGTTTCAGAACATTGGTAAGACGTCCCATGTTCTGTGCAGGAGCTCTTAAACCTCTCAAGATCTTTCTTAAATCATTAAAGAAATACGCGCTGGATCAAACGGTGTATAATCGTTAAGTTAGGATTCAAATGGAAAGCTCCACTTGTACATTTTGTAGGACATGGCAACATTTTTAACATACATGGAACGTTTGAAACTCTTCCCTAACTGATTCTTCATTTAAAAAAAAAAACTGAATTCGAACACAGATTTAAGTCAACCATGACAAACATTTATCTCGACTTTATGTGTTTTGTTGTTGTTGTTGTTGTTGTTTAGTTTTTTGTGCTGTGATTTCAAGCATCTATCATTTTAAAATGTGTTTGTATTATTAATCTTGTCTTATTCTGTTTGGGGGGGGGTTCAAACATTTTTACAACCTGCACACATGTTTCTTTTGTCATTGCAACTGTATGTGTTGTTTTTTAATTATTCAAATGGAAAATAAGGAAAATAGTTGGCGTCCATACCATGACACGGTGGTGGTTTCAGTTCCTGTGATCAGCTCACAAGTCTTCTCCTCGTGGTTAAACATGGTCGGCTGCACCGTGAGAGAAGCACTGGCGCTCACTATCGGTCGAGCTCTGATGAAGAGACAGAATGAAGCCATTAGAAGGAAAAGAAGCGTAGATATACTGGTGTAACTATGCTACAAGTTGTGTTCACATACCTGTATAAAACTGCTTTATCAGCCCCAAAAGCACCAACTATCAGATCTGCAAGAAGGGAAAGTTGCATGAAGATATTAGAGCAGAGGGAAAAGTGTAAAGTGGGGGTAATGATCCACATTCAGTGTATTACATTTGCAGAAATAGTACCAGGATATGAGAAGACGGGGGGCATCAAAACATATCTTTTGTTGAGTTAAAGAAAGGCCCACCTCCCAAAATCATACTAAGTTTAAGTGTGTAATATAATTCGTTTTTTTTACCTTTTTTACCTTGAAGTTAGACAGCCATTTGTGACGGGAACATGTTGCCTTTATCGAGCCGTTTCTGGGTTCTGTTTCTTTAAAGAAGCTTCGGTAGCTTTGGTGAGGGCAAAGCTGTCCAATATGGCTTCAGTTCCCTGTAGTAAAAGGCTCTCTGACAGCAAGGTTGGGTGTTAAAAATAATCTAAATATAGCCTATACTTATGTTGTATGTGACAGGACTACGGATGGAAATTAGCTCAAAGCTAAAATCCGGCTCATTTACATTTCAGAGCATTATTTTGTTTAAACTGTTCATTAATGTGCATTGTCCCGGTTCAAATAAACGATTAAATGAAAAATACCTAAACTGATATTGATTTTTTTGAAGTGGCTTGAATCTGTTTTGCTGCTGCTCCCATGCAGACTGATGGAGCCGTGCCAACCGCCTGGAGGCAATACACTGAATATGGATAAGTTAAGTACCTAATTCAACCCCACTTGAACCCCATTGAAAACCATCCATTGCATAAATCATTGATTTCTGCAGTACCTGGATAGCCGTTTTGATCGAGGTCGCTGTTGCCTCGCAGGGAAAAGCCAAAACTTGCTGGGAAAGAGCTGGAAGCCCATTGGCCGGAGAGAGTCTGAGTGGGCGTGTCTATCAGTCCTTCAGCAAAGCCATTATAAATGAGAACCAATCCCTGCTGGTCGTCCCCTCCATAGGGACAGCCGATGGCCATGTCTGTTGGAAATAACATCAACACACGATATTCAGAATGTCATGTTTTCTCAAACTGTATTTACACGGTATATCTCACACACACATCTCCATTTTAGTTGTATGCTGACAATTAAGCTTTTTATAAGCTAGCTACTGAAAATCTAGTGATCTCTCAACTACGACTGCATTCTCAGGTCGCTTATCGAACCGAGGAAGTCTTGGCTAAACTGTTTCAGCCAGCGATTCATTTAGCCTCATCAGGAGGTGGCTGTGGCTCAGTGGGATAGTGCGCTGAACTTATTGCGCTGAACTTTGAATCAGGGGATAGCAAGTTCGAGTCCCACTGCAGTCAGCATGTCGTTGTCCTGTGGGGATTGTCCACAGTACTGAATGTATGTAAGTCGCTTTGGATAAAAGCGTCTAACAAGTGACATGTAATGTAATATTAGACTGGTAGTCAAGATTACTTGCTTTTGAGATGTTGACATTTTTAAATGTTTATTTCTAGTCTTTTACTTTTATTGTACAATGCCATGTCTTTTTATGCTGCTACAACACAAACATTTCCCAACTCGGGATCAATAAAGTACTTCTTATCTTATCCTATTAGGGTAGGTTGGTTGGGCCATTAAAAAAGCCCCTGATTATTTTGTGGTGTTTTTATATAATATTATTTTTGGTTGATGGTGATTAACTTCTCCATATGTAGCAGACCTACCGTTGAATCCGTCCTGGTTGAGATCCCCCAGCGGAGCCAGCGAGGTGCCGAAGCGGCTGAAGGCCTGTTGACCAATCAGATGGCTCGGCTCCAGCATCAGAGGGCCTCTCTGCAGGTAAACATACACCTTCCCCAGCTCCTCCAGACGACCATCGGACCCTCGACGCATGAACATCGGAGCGCCCACTATCAGGTCATCCAAACTGGGAAGGCAAAGGGAAGGGAGATTAAGACTTTGGCAGATATCCAAACTGGCAACAGTAATACGTGATTAACATTTGTTTTATTATCTTTGCTTTTTAATGTTATGCTGAAAAGTGCTATATAAATAAACTTGCCTCGATGATTCACGATGACCTACTTAAGAACCCCAGAGAGAAAAATGGCAATTTCTATATTATAATCTTTCTTAATGTCACCATGTCCGATTCTCTGCTAACTGATAAAAAAAGATTTACAGCACTTGGATCGAAAGTGTTTACATTTACGCAGGCAAAGTTAAACAGTAATGTGTTAGCCAGTTAAAAGGAAGCACAGGGACATTTGTCTTCAGAGAATTGTATGTCTTCATGTTGTGTTTTCATTGCTGATCCTAAAGTAGGAAATAAAAAGGAACTGTGATTGAAACAACCACGTCAATAATTTGATAACTTTCCGGATATGTAAGGATTCAAAATTACTACAAGATCCTGCTTTGTCCTTTTTACTTATTCAGGGTATCTGCAGGAATCCTGAACCTCATCGCCACTTGGAGTTCTAACCGGTTACCTTGGCGACACACTTCACCTCACATTGACTATATACAGTATTGATTGTCCTTCCTCCTTATCTTCCAACCATTTGGACGCAGACTTGCAAATCCCCCATAACGATGTTGCTTAGCAACCGGCGTAAACGGAGCTTCGCACGCTATCAAGCAGTGAGCGCGCGACGTCCTGTTCGGATGACGTCAAACCCAACGGGACGCCATCAATAAACTACACAGAATCACACGACACACCTACGCAATGATTACATTCAGGCAGACTGTAGAACACAACCTCTATGGACAATTCATATACTTACTGAAAACAAGCTACAAAATGTAATACCTTGGAAAATGATACTTTTTAATAGCCTTAATTTTCGCTAAATTGATTTATCAACTTGTAATACTTTTCAAGACCCCGCGGACCCCCTGTTATTGACTAAGTATGTAATATGTGGTTTTACAGCAATGCCGTTGGTGGCTAAAACAAAGCTAGCTAAAGCTTTGGCTAGCTTGAGTTGAATGTAGCTAACATTAGCCGCATTTGTTGAGCAAAGGAAGAACCAGCAAAGCTTTCTGTGATGGTTTGTGCTGCTCTGCATTCTGGAATAATTGAAAAAGTATTAAAAGAAGCTGATTTTTCTATTTCACTCGCTTCCAAAGCAAGTGTGCAAGTTAGCGTACTTTAAAACACACTAAGAATAAGTCCTGACTGATGACTTAGAATAGTGAACAGTGATTTTGGGGAAGTGAAATCAACAAAAGGAGAACTTTACACTGAGAGGAAACTGACACATTGGAGAGTGACAGGGTGACTGAGCATGAGCATGGGAGTTTCAGTGACCTCATCTTTGCCGTTACACTTCTTTCCCCCATTTTGATCTCTATCTCGACAGTTTTTACCATCGTCTGTCCCACCGTCACCATCGCCAAATAAAGGTTCATCTTCGTCTTAGTTTGATCTCAAAATAGTAAAGAAAACAGAACTAAAAAGTGAAAGATATACATCTGTAGACGGTCTGTCAGATAAACACTATGAAGGGACAAAATACAGCTAACACAAATTCAAAGTTTCTCATCAATATATCACAGGTCTCAGATATATACAGAGCCCGTCTCTGATTGGCTGAAACACCAAACAGATCTTTGCAGCATTACCCATAATCCCCTCTGTTTCAGCCCTGTTTCCAAAGTGCTGATTCACGCCCCTCTGAGAGACATTTGGTTACAAAGAACTCAATGGGCGCTTTCACACCAAGTACTTTGCCGTATTTAGTTCATCAGAATTGAGTTCACACCGGAATAAGTCCCTGAGGGAGGATTAGGCAAATGAAGCCGCTGACGTCACTTCTTCTTCTTCTTCTGCTTTGGGTTTACTGGCAGGCCGCAAACCACTTCACGGCGTATACTGCCGCCCGAAGTCCCCGGCCGGAAGTCCCCGGAGTTGGGGACTGGCTTCAGTCGAAGCTGCTGGGACTCCCAGCAGCTTCTACTGAAGCCTTCCGAGTAAATCGCCAGAACGCCGACACCTCCTCATCTCCACCGCTCCCATGTTTTATTTTGTGTTGCTATAAGTTAGTCTCTCTGCGTTTCTGCGCTGGGCTAATGCTAATGCTAATGCGAGGATAATAAAATGGCGGCTTCACAAAACTTTT
>RQJG01052061.1:0-10584 GCA_009756435.1 Chionodraco myersi
TTTAAATAAAGGTTAATTCGTTTTTCTGTTTTGCACCTCCTCCTATTAATATCTGTGTACATCCTGCACTAAACTGTTTTATTGTAGAGATCACTTATAGTATCTTCTTGATTTTTTATATTCTATATTTCTATCACAGTCCTTCTACTTTCCCCCTATGAAAGTATGTACTCTTCATATTTTTTTAGTCAAATATAACACATAAAAACAATAATTCAATAACGTGCTTTAACCACTAGGCGGTGCACACAAGGTGCAAACAGCCATAATAACTTTGTATTATTAGTGTGTATGTACAACATCTGAAGATGTGTAGTTTTATTCATGCTTTCACATAATTTTACAGCATATTGCTATACTATTTCAGACTCAGTATTTACATTCTTACATTCAAAATTCAATTAAATTCAAATCAGTAATATCTTTAAAAACTACAAGTCTTTTTCTATCAGCTGTGCACCGTTATGGTGTAAATATAACCTATCTGTGAATTAGATCAAATGTAAAAGTCAGCCGAATTAGTGTTGATACTGCAAGGAGACGTATTGTGTGAAGAGAAATGGAAGATGTTGTTTAATTGTTGATATATTTATGATTCACGTCAAGTATTCAGTTTCGGCGGAATTTCTTCCAGTTTTTCCAAAGGTCTTCTCATAGGGCTCTCTAAATAAAGAACTACGGCAGATTTGTAATGTGTAATGCAGCCGAACCGTGTATTACAATGCCGTTATGTGATGACTTTCAAAGAGAAAAGCAAGAGCACTCGGAATTAAGTTTTATTTTATTCTTTTAAAATGTTTTCCGGATTTCATATCATATAAACACCAAATCCCAGCATGCATTGCGGCTAAAAACATCCAATCAGCGAGCTTAAACCATAGCTGAGGATCTTGGGTAATCGCTCGAAATGCCTACGTCTGTTTCCGGTTATTTTTATTTTTAAATTCAGTTCCTGACGGACGCCAAAAAAGCCCGAGATTATGGAATTAAACCAATAAATAAAAGCAAGGATAATTGTGTGTTATTGGGGAGTAAATAACAGTGTGTTATTTTGAAAAGAATAACAAATTAGAAGGAAAAAAAGATTTAAAAATACAGATTTCAGTATCCTGAGGCTCTGAGCCCCATTTATTTTCCTCACAGACGGCAACAAAAGTCCGAAATTATATGATTTAAAATAAAAGCAATAATTGTGGCTTGATATTGAGTAAGAACATGTTTTTATGAACCACACAGCTTCCGGTCTTCCACGACCTGACCGGAGAAAAAGACGTGAGACTGGGTTGATTTTAAATAAACCTGGCGCCGGTATTAAAAAAACAAGAGAAATACGGCCAATGCAGCATAAGCAGTGTGCCGCTCTTCATAACTTGCAATGGTAGCGAAAAGGTGGGCCATGTCCGGATAATGTTGCGTGATGTTTATATTCACTTTGTAATCTCAGCGCTTCTGTAACAACTTTCTTCTGCTGTACTCACTATTAGCCGTTATTGCTCAGGTTAATCTCATGTTAGCCTCTGGTGTAAACCCCTTATGTATGTGGTTCTCAGTTTCTGCCCAGCTGATTGTTTGCTCCAAATGGGAGGCAGTTTTCGGGGCCAAGAACTGGCGCCGCTGCAGCGGGGGGAAAAGACAGGTTAGCAATTGGGAACAGGCTTAAAACCAGCACTGGAACTACTTTGGTGAAAAAAGGTGTAAGAGAGAACTGGCTCCACCATAACATCAAGATACAGCTACTGCACTCTATTGGTGGACCGACAGAATGCAAGGGGGAGGGGGGGTGTTCATATAGATTATGCTAGGAGCTTAAAATGTAGGCTCAAGCCCCTTTCACACAAATGTTGTTTGGCTCAGTGTAAAACAGAAAAAGGCCCTGGTCCATTTTCACAGGAACATTCCTGGCAGCTAGACAGCCAGCCCCTGCTGCCTCTGTGGACGTCAGATCACCCCCCCCCCACCTGCCAACTCTAAGCTCAAACCGTCAGGAAAATTAAATCTGTTGAAGTGTGGACAGATGAAGCTTCAGCAGCTCTACAGGAATGTTATGTGTGCAAAGACAGGAATTTATAAACCATCTACATCTAGAAGATTGATATTATCAGCGACATTATCATTGCTAATAATCGGTCCGTAATCCCTTACAAGAAAAACAATCACAACTTCTCCCTCACCATTGAGAGCTCCCCTCTGTCTCTCTCCCCACCCATCTGTATCCTTAAAGTCATTTTCAAAAGCAACATCTCCTTTGAAAAAAAAACTTCTTCCGTATTAAAAACATAGCATGACTTCACCCACCGCTCTCAATCGATCAATCAATGTTTATTTATATAGCCCAATATCACACATGTTACATTTGTCTCAGTGGTCTTCACAGTGTGTACAGAATATCAGTATGACAATACGACACCCTCTGTCCTTAGACCCTCTGTCCTGAGACCCTCTGTCCTCAGACCCTCACATCGTACAAGGAAACACCTCCGGATAAAACCCACAGTTTAAAGGGAACATGGGAGAAACCTCAGGGAGAGCAACAGAGGAGGGATCCCTCTCCCAGGACGGACAGACGTGCAATAGATGCCGTGTGTAAATTGAAAGATAATACATTGTAACATAGGTAGTCCCAAATGTTTGGAAATCAATGTGTGTATAATCGAAGATGAATCCACGAGGATTCCTCCAGGACCGATGATCGGACCACAGCCACGACTCGCCGATCCAGGGGCTCGCGGATCCCAGGAAAGGACGCGGCAGGATAACCATGACTCCGGATCCGGCGTATAAAGAAAAAAAGAAAGACATGTGGGGAAGCTGGGTTAATCGGCAAACATTGAGAGTAAACACGGGTATAGAACAGAGAGAAGGAAGAAGTAAGATGTCCGGCCCCGACAAACTAAGCCTATATCACGCAAAACTAGGGGCTGGAATCTAATCAGCCGTAACTAATAAGCTTTATCAAAAAGGAAGGTCTTGCGCCTCTTAAAAACGGATAGGGTGGCTGCCGACCGAATACAAACTGGAAGCTGATTCCACAAATGTGGAGCTTGATAAGAAAAGGCTCTGGCTCCCATTGTACTTTTAGAGACTCTAGGAACAACCAACAACCCTGCATTCTTGGAACGCAATGCCCTGGTAGGCCAGTAGGGTATAATGAGTTATTTAAGGTAAGATGGCGCCTGCCCATTAAGGGCTTTGTAGGCGAGAAGAAGAATTTTAAATTCTATCATGTGTTCTATAGGGAGCCAGTGTAAGGCAGCCAGAACAGGAGTAATGTGGTCCCTTTTCCTAACTCTGGTTAGTACACGAGCCGCAGCATTTTGAATCTGCTGAAGCGACTTGACTGACTTCTTGGTACTCCCTGATAATAAAGAGTTACAATAATCCAGCCTAGAAGTAACAAATGCATGGACTAGTTTCTCTGCATCGTTTTGAGGCAAGATATGCCTGATTTTTGCAATGTTACGTAGATGGAAGTAGGCGGTCCTTGAAATTGATTTGATGTGGGCGTTAAAGGATAAATCCTGATCAAATATAACACCAAGATTCCTTACAGTCTCACTGGAGGCCAAATTAATGCCATCCATAGTTAGTATATCTTTAGATCATTTGTTTCGTAGATTCTTTGGGCCAAGCACAATAACTTCAGTTTTGGTCGTGTTTAACATCAAAACGTTTGTAAGTCCTTGAGGCAGTCTTGAATTTTATTTAGATGATTAATTTCATCAGATTGATAAATATAGTTGAGTATCATCTCCTTCTCAGCTGCTGAAACACTCATCCATGCCTGCATCTCATCTAGAATCGACGACAGCAACAGCATTTGATATGGTACACCATCCAAACACCTCAATCAAATCCATTACATTCACAAGTCTGCTGCTCATCTCCTCACCCACACCCCCTCCTGTGACCACATCACCCCTGTCCTCCAGAACCTCTTTTTACAGCCCGGCTCATAGAATGCACAAATATGGGAGACTAGACAAGTTTAAGTGTACCAAAAGACATATTTATGTACAATAAAACAAAGCCTACAACTTAACAATCCTAAACAATGCTACCTCACCGACCTGCTCCATCACCACACTTCTTCCTGCAACCTCAATTCTCAACCTCAGATCATGCACTGGACCTGGGGGGACACTGGGGGTTCTTCGACTTAACCTCCTAGGGCCTGGCGTACACATGCGTGCCAGTGGCGTAGCCACTATAGGGCCAGGGTGGGCCCAGTTTACTCATTGGCCCACCCTGAGAAAGCTTCGGTGTCATTTTTTTTTTATTATTATTTTTTTTATTTTATTATTTAATTATTATTATAAAAAAATGTATTCCCCCATTGAGAATATCCAAGAATTCAAAGTGAAATTCAAGTGAACAAATATCGAGTTTAATTAATGTTGCGTGTTTTGTCCTCTGAACCGAACTCATTTACGGTAAAAACTGATTGTTGGTTCCGGCGCGCGCCATAATAACGTGAGAGAGGCAGAGAGCTGCCTGCAAGATAAATGATGACTCCAAGAAGAGCCCCCACTGCCCTCATCAAGCATCATTTTCTGATAACGATGAAATAGCCCCGCCTCCCTCTCCCCACGTCTCCCTCTCCCCACCTCTCCTGCTGCTGGGCTGTCAGAAGAAAAAAATAAATAACGGAAACTCTGCCGCACGGTTCCCTCGTCACTTGGAAGAGGCGGAGAGGTGGGTGTTTTTCATCTACTGGTGGACAGTCCGGAGAGATATACACAGGGTTGGGTTGTAACGGAATACATGTTACGTAATCAGAATACAAAAATCAAGTGTGTTCAGCTGGCGTTACATTTGAAAAACGAGTAATCTGATTACAGTTACTTTCGTAAACCTGAAGTTAATACATTTAGGAATACTTATTGGAATTATTGGTGGAAAAGTTTCCTCACAAAATGTAATATTCATTACCGGCAGAACTGTGTGCACACTGCACAGCGCTGCAGCATGTCTGTGAGGCCCCGCCCCCGCACGCAGATGAGAGAGAGAGAGATATCTTTTAAAATATATCGAAAGTTAGAAACGGAGATGGTTAGATAAAATGTGCAAGATAACGTTTATGTAGCATTTCTTTATTGTCGAAATGATGACATTTATAACGGGATCAAATCAAAGTGAATGGCCTGCTGCTGCTGAATGCATGGGGCAAGTGACTGGAAAAAGTTTTAAAAGTTATTACATCGTTTCAGATAATAATAATAATAATAATAATAAATAATGATAATGATAATTCATTCTATTTAGGGGCGCCTTTCAAAGCACCCAAGGACACCTTACAATTCATAACATATTCTAAGGAAAGGTTTTAAGACCGTACAAAGAATGCAGTCTGGGTGATGTTTGTATGTGGGTGCAGAATGACACCAATATGTTGTGTTTGAGTTCTTGATAAGCCATTAAAACAGTAAAATACGTGTCTCCTGTTCACCAAAACATACCCATCTGTTATGGAAAAAGAAAGTATTCCAAAAGTATTCTAAAAGTAATCTGCCACCGGTACCGGCGGGGATTGTTGTTAGCTTCTGATGCGCAGAAGAAAAATCTGGCCCACCCTATTTTTTACAGGCCCACCCTAAAGTACATTTCTGCCTACGCTACTGGCGTGGACATCACATTTTTGGTCATATGACCACAGTCGTTAATTCTGCTGAACTGGGGCCTCATGGCCACGTATGTGGGCACTTACACTGCCATCTGGTGGTGTCAGAAGAGTACAACACACTATGGTAAAAATTCAAAATGGCGGCAAACACGAGGGATAATTCAAGTGGCAGCTCCAAATACAAACCTCGACAAGGTAAGAAGTCCTATCCTATTTCAAGGATTTTTCTGATTTAGATATTTATCAAAGCATTGTACATTTGTCATGACAAAAAATGTGTAAAAATAACAATTTGGTATGCTGCTAAACATGATGTACATCGGGACTTAGGTTGGTCGAAAATGCTAATATGTTAGTAAAAATGTGCATAAGTAAAATAGCTTATAGCTAACTCTGGTGCAGCTAAAAAACTGTACATTGTCCCGATTAAATAAATAACAATTAAATAACTAAATACATGCAGCACCCCCTAGCGGCAGGCAGGCGGTGCGGAGCTCCCCTGTCTGAATTATTATTTGACGGTTATTGCTGCTCCCGCTGTGCATAATCTGTGTAATATGTAGCCAATAAATTCCACATTGTTGGTAAAATAATATTTTGGCCTGCCCCGAATGTTTTTTCTGTAGCCCCGGACAATTCTACCTCAATAATATAATACATTAACCGTGCTTTACGTCAACCTCATCATGACACTAGAGAGGACGGCAGGAGTGTAATTTCCCGTGTTCAGTGAATGCAACAGAGGCAAGACACCAGACCAATCAGAGAGTTGCATGGAAATAAAAGTGTGCTTGTGTCATTCAAACCCTCTGTGTGTGTGTGTGTGTGTGTGTGTGTGTGGTGGCGTGCGTGGCGTGCGTGCGTGCTGCCGTGCGTGTGTGTGTGTGTGTGTTGTGGTCTAGCATACTATACTTGTGGGACCTAAATCTGTTTACAAGTCACGTGTGGGGACTGGCTTCCCTTATGGGGACAAATTGGAGGTCCCCATGAGGGAAATCATTAATTTTAGGGTGAAGACTTGGTTAGGTTTAGGATTAGGGTTAGGGTAGGGTTAGGGTTAGGCATGTGTTGGTTATGGTTAAGGTTAGGATAAGTCTCCAGGAAATGCATGTAAGTCAATGTAATGCATTGTATTGCATGTATAACTCGAACCCTGGCATGGTAGGCTACTTTACATATATATCTGTTTGTTTAAGGTGTCCAGATGCCTCATTTATAAAGGGATATACGCTCAAAAAATGGCGTACGCCAGTTTCTACGCAATGTTTCCGATTTATAAAATACTAACTTGACGGGAAAACGTGCGGTCCTCCACGCAAACTCTAACCCATGCGTACGCACTAAGCACACAAACGGGAGAGACGAGAAACTGCGACACCGTTGGCAGAAGGAAGAATGGAGAGAAATGTGTGGAAATAATACCATAAATAAAATGTTACCTCTCATTTATCATATATGAAGAATTCATTTTCAAACATTGATTAAAGCCAATATTAAAATGATTAAACAAACGCCTGTTTGAGACTCCTCAGTGCACACAAAAACATAACTTGGAGAAATAAATAAATACGGATATGTTATTGAAAACCACCTCGAATATGTTGTGTTAATGTTATGAAATGTTTTCTCATAAATGATGCGGTAAGCAGGAGGACAGAATTACGTCTAAACTGACGCCGTGTTGCATTTCTATAGGTTGTAGATACGAGCATGGTTTTATATACTATCACGTTTAATCGTGTTTTATGCTGCAGTGGAGACGCTGCGCACAGCTGATCGACAGCTGGAACACAAACCACCAAATACAAAAACATAATTCAGATCCAGTCATCATGACTCCACACCGGGGGGATTCCCCGTTCACTTCTTACAGTCTCTCATCAAGGGGGGGGTCTCCTGTCCCCGGTGCAAGTTTACACACTGCCTGAGGAAGGCTACGTGTATTTTGTTTGTCATTAACTTTTTTCGGGCCATTTATTTATTTATGTTGGTGACGATCCGACCTCCATGCTGCTACTCTGGTTCAGACTGCATCCACCAAACAATGTGATTGATCTCCACCTCCCCAAACGAACCAGAATCTGACACGGTGTGAGATGTCTGTTTTAGCTGTTCTGTCGTCATTTCCTGCTCTTCTTCATAAAGTCAGTCAGAATGAATGAATGGGCGTTTCTTTGACTATTTATAGGCAAATCTGGGCGTTACGTGAAGCCCGCAAAAGCTGCACAGATATACGGCAAAGATATTTAACACATAGTGAGAACTGCTACTATTTATCTCTCAATATTGTCTGTAAAAAACGTGGTAAAAGTGATTCTTTCAGTGAGACAACAGAGCAAGCTTCTACAGTTGCACTACGTTTTGATAACAGTTCAATATTATTTTGATAACATATATTTCAATGTTGATGAACTTCATACTGTTCATTCATAATCTGATTGTCTGTGTAGCTCACTGTTGAAATAAAAAAAAACATTACAATTACAAAATAATGATATCTACAGCCCCTAAACACACAAACACACCGCTTTCATAAATGACACACTTGTTCTGCAATAATATGTTTTATGGTTCCTGTCATTTTTGTTAGGAAAGGACATGCCTGAAAGACACGACATGTTCTCCTTCTCTGAGGGTCAAGAAGAACATCCAAGAGGAACATTAAAAGCTGATGTTATGAGATTTTAAGACCAGTACAGGACATTCACTAAGAAACTACTTTTATTGTAAAAACAGTCAGCTGATCGAATGTACCTATTTCCACATCTACACTCCATCAGCTGATTATTTCTATTTGCCTCACTTTATGAGCTTCACATCACTTGTGCCTTGTACCGCAGAGTTTGCAACGTCACAAATAAATGGGGCCAATCTTCAGTCAGATGTGAATGAGTAATCTAACATTTTCAGTAAGAATAATGGACGAAAGGAGTGCAAATACAAATACAATTTATTGAAATGTGAACCAAAAGTTAATCAAACATGTTTTAAATAAAAAGCACATATGGACAGAAGGTGTAAACCTATTAAATGTATAAGTAAACACATTTAGTCAAATAAAGTGACAGACTAGGCCTGTGCAGTTGGTATCAGCTTTGCCCAGCATGGCTTCCTCCATCAGGCCTGGTCCTCCTCGCTGAGGAAAGAATCTCACGGCCTGTCCACACAGCGGCGCGCGTTGAAGCTTCCAACGCTTCTGCCCATTCACTTTGAATGGGGTGACGTCACTTTTAGCCGAACTGCATTTTGGGAAGCGGCGTGGAGCGTTGCTGGCTTCAAAAGTTGTGCAATGTTCAACTTTTGACTTCTCGACGGAGGCGTCAGCCAATGAAATCCCGTTTATGCAAATCTGCCAGTACAAGCGCTAGCCAATCAAACCGCGTGTATGCTGGGAGAGACTGCGCAGGTAATTTCCTCATATTCCAAAAAATGGAGGGAAAATTCATTATAGAGGTAGTGAATCTCCCGGTGCTGTATGATCAGTCTCTGTTCATCTACCGGGATACAAACCGGAGGAGCGAGGCATGGAGGGAGGTGGCAGAGACAGTGGGTGAAACTGGTAGGTTTTCGCCTGTTTGGGGATTTTATATCCAGTTTACTTCGTTTCGTTCGCTCTCTGGACACCAGGCTGTCTCAATCCGTCCACACTGAATATGAGAGGGGGAAAATGAAAATAATAAATGCTTAATAATAAATATAAAGTTGACTGTTGAGTTGCTCAGTTTTTTTAGATTGTCAATACTATTACTGTATAAGTAATATCTCAGGTTAAGAGGCACATTCAAATAAAGATTGGTCTTTAAATACATTTTGTCTTTTGAATTGTTTGTCTATAGTCAAGGATCTAGAACTGGTACTTAGTTTTAATGGTACAGTCTGGTTATTATGCTGTTTGGAGGAGGCCTCACAGGTAAGAGCACTAACTAGCTACCATCACATGTACCTTAGCTTGACTTAAATGTATTAAACGTGTAATTAAGTGATATCAAAATATAAATAACTAATGTCATGCAAACATATTAATATTTGCTTGATTCCAGTGTTGAATTTAGCACAATTGCATACAAACGTTAAAGGTGGGGTAGGTAAGTTTCAGAAACCGGCTCGTGATACACTTTTTGTTATATTCCATGGAATGCTCTTAACATCCCGATAGCAATGAATATCTGAAGTGCTTTGACAAAAAATCCATAAAAAAATGTAATCTGTAGAAGCCGTAATACTGTAATAAGTACAACCAATCCGTTTAGCCGGCCCGGCTAAACGCATTGGATGGCCTACCTGCCTGTCAGCCTTCCATCGGGGCACAAACTTCTCTCGTGCCCTCATTGGTCATGTGCGCGTTCGTGTGTGTTGGAGGAGGGGCTCTATAAGGAAGTGGCAGATTTTCTCCGGTTGTGTATTTTCAAATTCTAGCGATCTCGAGCCGGTTTCTCAAACTTACCTACGCCACCTTTAAGGGATTTTAAGATTCTGAAGTATTATGCTAAAAACTCAATAACTTAGATTATTATTTATAGTTTTGCTGAATAGTTTCATGTCTGCTTACCTTAGAAACGTAAAATGCCACGGCAGTGTGCAGATGGGGAGCATGTTAGCTTAGCTTGGTAGCTTCAGCTAGCTCTGGAACTTCCAGCTCGGTGGCAGCAGGTCCCGCCTCGGCTTGAACTCTGACGTCACTGTCGAGCCGTTAGTGGCCGACTCCGCCTACTAAGGGCTTCTCGGCAACTCTGCAGAATCTTATGGGTGACGTCACGGACCCTACGTGCATACAGTCTATGAGCTGGAGTCAGGGTGGGATTAGCATTAGTTTAGCATTGAGACTGCTGACGGCTTGGCTCATTCCAAAATTCAGATATACTTATCAACATACATGTATGTATGTATGTATGTATGTATGTATGTATGTATGTTTGTATGTATGTATGTATGTATGTATGTATGTATGTTTGTATGTATGTATG
>RQJG01052062.1:0-14396 GCA_009756435.1 Chionodraco myersi
AATACCTGTACTTTCTACTTCTTACATGTTGAACTCAAATACCTGTACTTTCTACTTCTTACATGTTGAACACAAATACCTGTACTTTCTACTTCTCTCATTTTCCAAACAGCTGGTTCCTTTAGTTTGAATGTGTGTTGGTGCGTGATCATTATTATTTAGAGTCATTGCGTGCCTATTGATTTGAACACGATCCGTGTATCCATCACTTCCTGGTCTTCTCTAAAGAAGAGGGACCAATGGAAACGTTGTCATGTTGCCGTTGTTCACCATGGAAACATTCATTAGCTAACAATGACATTATTGTTCTGTTAATATAAAGGGAGGTCAGGTACTCTTTAAAGCAGCTGCTAGTTATGGGTACTTTTTACTGAAGTACACTTCAAAGCCTCTTTACTTTGACTTGAGTAGAGAAGTTTAGTCAGTACTTCACGAGTAAACACGAGTATCTGTACTTCTACATGAGTAAAGGATGTGTGTACTTTGCCATCTCTGACTCCCGCTCAGATGTCTTGTTTTGGGTTGTATTGCCCCTCTCTTCCTCACTATATGCCTCCATCAGTATTTAAAGTTCAAACGGACCTTAACATACATTTTAGTCTCATTAGTAAATTCAACATGAATACTTACAGTCTACATCATGGTAAGCATTTTCAAGAGATCGTTACGGTGTCTTTGAAGATGAAGATACTTCTTCAATACGATGTGAATATCACCAGAAACATCAAACTGCATATTAATACAGCTAAAAATAGTCCCTAACAAATGCACTTTTAAGTTTTGAGCAAGGCTTTCTATTGACTATTGTTCCCAGTAGTTTTTCCAACTATTTAGGCTTTAATATTTTGGGTAATGGGCTCCACATTTCTGGAGTTTCAGTGCAGTCAGAACTATAGCCTGAACAACAGTCAGAATTACAGTCAGGACTACATTGAGGACAACAGTCAGAACTACAGCCAGAACTACAGTCACTACAGATCTACAGTCAGAACTAAAGGACCACAGTCAGAAATTCACTCACAACTACAGTCACAACTAGACTAAAAAATACAGTCAAAACCACAACAAGAATAAATACCACAAATAGACTCAGAACTACAGTCAGAAATACAACCACAAAAACACCTACAACGACACTCAAATACAGTCTGAACTACCTTCGGAAACACAACCAGAACTAAATTCAGAAACACAAAAAGAACTACACTCACTACTACAGTCAGATTTAAAGTCAGAACTTCAGTGTTGACTACAGTCAGAACTACAGTCAGAACTACAGTCGCAACAAAAGGACTACAGTCAGAAATTCATTCACAACTACAGTCACAACTAGACTAAGAAATACAGGTAGAAAAATACAGTCCAGACTACAATCAGAAACTATAGCATGGACTCACAGTCAGAACAACAGTCAGAACTACGTCGAACTACAGTCAGACATATAGCATGGACTACAGTCATACTACAGTTGAACTAAAGGACTACAGTCAGAAATCATTCACAACTACAGTCACTAGAATAAGAAATACAGAGTCATAAAACAGTCAGAACTGCTAATAAATCAATCAGAAACTACAGTCAGGACTACAATCAGAAATATAGCAACGGACTACAGTCAGAATACAGTCACTACTAGTCAGAACTAAGTCAGAACTACAGTCGCAACAAAGCACCACCGTCAGACATTATTACAACTACGTCACACATAGACTAAGAAATACGTCAGAATCCAGTCAAGAAATAGACTAAGAAATACAGTCAGAAATGCAGTCAGGACTACAATCAGAAATATAGCATGGACTACAGTCACTACTACAGTCAGAACTACAGTCGCAACCAAAGGACTGCAGTCAGAAATTCATTCACAACTACAGTCACAACTAGACTAAAAAATACAGTCAAAACCACAATCAGAATGACACTCAAATACATTCAGAACTACACAAAGAACTGCAACCACAAATAGACTCAGAAATACAAGTAGAACTACCATGAGGATGAGAGTCAGAACTACAACCAGAACTACAGTCAGAAATAAAACCACAAAAACACAGAGAACGACATTCAAATACACTCAGAACTACCTTCAGAAACACAACAAATAAATACACTCAGGACTCAAGTTAGAACTAGAGCCAGAACTACACTCACTACTACAGTCAGAACTACAGTCAGAAGAACTACAGTCAGAAATACAGTCAGAACTTCAGTGTGGACTACAGTCAGAACTACAGTCAGAACTACAGTCGCAACTAAAGGACTACAGTCAGAAATTCATTGCCAACTACAGTCACAACTAGACTAAGAAATAGAGTAAGGACTACAGTCACAACTAGACTAAGAAATAGAGTAAAGACTACAGTCACAACTAGACAAAAAACTACAGTCAGAAATACAGTCAGAACTAGACTAAGAAATACGGTAAGGACTACAGTCAGAACTTCAGTTTGGACTACAGTCAGAACTACAGTCGCAACTAAAGGACTACAGTCAGAACTACAGTCGCAACTACAGGACTACAGTCAGAACTACAGTCGCAACTAAAGGACTACAGTCAGAACTACAGACGCAACTAAAGGACTACAGTCAGAACTTCAGTCAGAACTAGACAAAAAAATACAGTCAAAACCACACGAAGAACGACACTCAAATACATTCAGAACTACACAAAGACATACAAAAATAAATACACTCAGGACTCAAGTCAGAACTACAACCAAAACTACAGCCGGAACCCCACTCAGAATATCTCAACTTGCAGCATGTTTTAATTGAGATATTAATACCTGACCCAACTATTCTTTAAAAACGGAGCAGAACTCCCCCGTGACATCCCAACCCCCCCCTTTTTTTTTTTTTGCAGACTCATATTACCCTAATTATTTCAGAATCTGCCTTGTAATCCAGGCTGAGAATCCTACCCAGAACGAATGGGATGTCAGCTTTATACAGCTACTTGTAAAGGCATTACAGGGCGTTAAGTCCCGCCTGGATGTGAATTGGTCTCCGCAGTACAGGATTAGAAGCTGCGGGGATTAAACCATCCCAGAGGAAATACAGGAGCAGGGTGGCCGGGGGACTCAGATATAGAATATATATTTCATGATCAACTGACTGCATCAGGAGAGTTGAATTGAATTGATTTATTTATTTAAAACAAGGGACAGTGTACATTAATCAACATATTAAAAACATGTAAAAGTACTCGAATTAGCCAAAAGGCTAGTTTTCACCGATAGTCCCTTTGCCACATGGTGATAGACATCCTAAAAGCAATAATACAAATACCACAACATTGTTATTGTACATATTTACAATAGATGACATCACTGAATACAGATAAGAGCAAGTCATGATAATAAATAAATAAATAAAACATTTACAATACACACACCTACACCCACACATCAGTGCTGACACGGTTGGTTATTAATGAGCGACTTTGTAACACTGTGCTTGAGTGTGTAGTCGGATGAGGACTCTCTCATTGGTCGTGGTATTGAATTCCATTGATGGGATGCGTGGAATGAAAAGACAGCCTGGCTGAATGCGCTTTTCCTAAATGGGATGGGGCAGTCTCCCCTAGCAACACGCACCTCTAGTAGCCCTGGTTGAGGTGGACTTTAGGCTGATGCAGCCCGAGGAGGAGGAGCCAACCCACGAGTGATCTTATCAACGAAGCAGATGTTTTTATTAACTATGAGATTATCCCAGTTGAACAGATTATACTTTTTAACAATGTGATGATACCGGAATGGCTTTTTGTCTGGTGTTCTTTGTGCTTGTTTACACAGTGATTCCAGTGGCCTTAGAGCTGTAGAGTGAGCATGAGACCAGCTGATCAGACAGTAGCAGATGTGGGAGAGGACCATGGAGTGAAGGGATAGCTTAGCTGCTGCAGATGATAGGACGTTTCTAATGTATCTGTAATTTGACAGATTGAACTTTACTTTATTGCAGACCTTTTTGATATGTTTTTTGAAATTGAGGTTTGTGTCAATATGTACTCCTAAGTACTTGTACTCCGAGACAACCAGTCTCCTTCCAGAAAAGAAAACATCTTGTTTTGAGAAAAGAGAAGCATTTAAAGGGGACCTATCATGCAAAATGCGCTTTTTTATGTCTTTTATACTTCAACATGTGTCCCCGGTGTGTCAGGGAACTCACTAAGTGTCTGAAGACAAAACCCTCTCTCTTTTCCTCCGTACCCAAATCTCTTAAAATGGGGCTACAACGGAGCTGATCCAGATTTGCGTCCGATATGATGTAATATCTGAAATGTGGACACACGTCCCAATCAGAAAGTTGCTATCAGAAACAATGCCCGACTGTTTTGGACGTAATATGGTCGGTGTTTACATTAGCATCGCTAACACTCAGAGCTAACCTGTACTGGAGAGCATGTGTGTGAAGAAGCAGGAAATAGAAAAAGGAACTCACTTTGTGGTAAACCTGAGAGAGAAAGCCTTTGAGCTCCAGACTGTTTCAGAAATAATCCTTGATGTGGTTTGGAACATGATGGCGTTTTATCACAACCAAATTTAACTTTATCTCCGGTAGAATTCTGATCAGGCATTAGCTCCGCCTCCTCTTCTTTTCTTTTTTCAAGCTAAGGACCCAAAAGGATACTGGCTTCCAAGCCAATATTTCCAGGATGCTACGTCATCTAGTGCCGCCGAAGGACTGTTCCAATCTCCAGCATACTTGGAATTCCACCGAGGCGGCGTCTTTGGTTTGGGGAAAATGTCGAGGCTGCACATGGGTAGACTTCGCATCCTTAAAATCCCCACAATGCTTTGCGCACGGACCAATTTCAAAAACCCTTGCGGAGAATGGCTGAACCGACGCAGCACACATTTAAATGTAAGTATAGTGGCGCAGAACACGTGTTGGTAAATATGTTACTTTGTTACATTTGATTGTTATCACCAAAAATGTGTTCCGTGAAAGTAAAGCAAGTTCATAATTAGATAGACATCGTGAGGTATTTATTTTCGGTACAGTTTATGTTGAAACCGTTAGAGAGAGTGGCACCCTTGTTAGCCTGTTCCATTCTTCTTCATTTTCCGAAGCCGTGGCTTGGAAGCATACTTGCTTCGTTTCAGAAGGAAGTGACTTGGAAGTACGCGACTACCAATCCAGCATCCTCGCGATTGAGAAACGGCCAGTAACAGGGCTGCAAAAGAGGAGTTTGAGCAGTATGAGGCATGGCTACAATGAAAAAGAAACTTCACAGACATGTTTTATATAGGTATGGCCCTGCCTACAATATATGTTTTCAAATATTTCATTTCATTTTTATTTGTCCCGTTCATGGTACGCAAAACCAAATGTACAACAATTGCCATAAAACATGACTCCACCATTGAGCGAAAAGGAGCAGGGAGAAGAATAACAACTTATGTGACCTTTCTAAAAAAAACAAATAAATACAAATAGATGGTCTGCCCTTCATAATGATAATTTTGTATTTATTTTTTATAGCATGATAGGTCCCCTTTAAGTAGGGTACTTGGTTAATTAGTCACTTTCCACCACTGATGTGGAATCATAATTGTTTCTGACGACAAAGAGACACGAATACAGATTTCAGCTCTATGCAATTTTTAACCAGCAAAGTTTATTTATATATAACAACAGTACAAAGTGAATCCTTGGCTTGCAAAATAGGTGTGCTTCATATTTACAATAGGTACACAATAATATCTTATCATAACAAAATCAAAGCAAATAAAAAAACAAAACAAGAGAACAACCTTTTTTTAAATACTTTAAGTTTCTTACAATTTTCACAACACTTTTATAAAACAAGAAGAACAGACAGCCATTATTATTATCATCGTCATCATTGCCATTAATTACTATATTACAGAACTCCAGTGTCTACAAAGGGCTTGTTTACAACGTGTTAAAAATGGAAGGATTTTTATACTTGATGATATTTTGAATTGAGAGTAATACAATGACTGGGATTTCAACTCCTCTGTCTGATGCCGGAAAGCAAACAAAACAAAAACGGCTGATTAAATGCTTTGTTTTGAAACAGCAGTAACGCCACCTCTCAAGCTAAGTGCACGTAGCATCTGCCATTAGCAATCAGCTGAAATGAGGTTACGTGTACGAGCATCTATCTCACACCACCGCCAGCCAAATGGGCTTCCACGCCGCGGAAAGAGTAAACAAACTTTTCCTCATTTCAAATTGAATTAAAATGCTCCCAGAAATGAGTTAACAGCATGGATAATTAAGAGCTATATCTAGTAACAAAACAAATCTCTTTCACAAATAAAAAGAAGGTGCTTTCAGCTGCCTGCGATGCGAGACGTCGTACAGATGGGAATACATGCAGTCAGTGTGGATCGATATGGAATACCAGGCAGAACAAAAGCATGAATTAAAACGCATGCAAAATCTCACACAAGATAAAAAGGAAACGTCCTGATATAAATGATCCGTGAGAGGAAAATCAAAGCCACTTTAAAAAAAATTGCGAGCCTCTGATTACGTCACAATCTGAATACAGCGGAGAGTTGGAGAGACTGATAAACGTACATTTGTTTCATCCCTTGCAAAAAGGAAAAAGGCATTTAGGTCCTGTTTAAAATGATAAAAAGCATTACTCCATTCAAGCAATGTGAGGTATGAGGATACATTTCTGTTTGCTGAGCTTGGGAAGACACCTTAATCAAAAGAAGGAAGCTTTAAGTGTTTGCAGACCGACTGTATGGGTGTGTCTATAGTGGTGCGGGAATGAGTCAGCATTTCTTGTTCCCTCGTAGGAATGTTTTCTGATTGTGTTTCTAGTTGCCTGAAATAAGGTCTGTGGTTAACACAAGCTGAAGAGATTTTAACGCTTTGTTCTACGACATGAAATACGTCAGTAAATACCCCACTGGTGGATTTAAAAACTGCAGTTGCTAACAAGTGTCTAAATGCCGCCTTTAGCTTAGCGGTGGTGACGTGAAGTCATGTGACCGTGCTGTAGTTCCTTTATAGCCCAACATTAGCCTCTTTAGCTTAGCGGTGGTGACGTGAAGTCATGTGACCGGGCTGTAGTTTGTTAATAGCCCAACATTAGCCTCCTTTAGCTTAGCGGTGGTGACGTGAAGTCATGTGACCGTGCTGTAGTTCCTTTATAGCCTAATGTTAGCTTTTTACTTCAGAAATCATAAAGTGGTGTTAATATGTGGTGATTATCCTGCTGAACTAAACGTGTAAGTATCATAAACGTATATTTGCCACAGAAATTATTTTCTGACATTAACCAAAATCACATGGAGAAATCCCATTGGTTTTTAATGATGGGAACCAGGGAGATGCTGCCTTCAGGGTCCACTAGAAATAAATAAATCCCTGCACCACTCTTTAGGTGTTAATTGGGAGAAGGTGCTTGTTTCAGACGAGGGAACACATATCAGCTCCTCTTCCCCTCTGCTGCCCCCGCTGGCTGGACTCAGTAACTGCATGTCCAACTTCACCTCATCCTACATGCCTCCTCGCCTGTTAGTTTGATGTTTCTTCTTTCCATCTCCTGACCGCACTGTGCGTGCACACACACACCGCCTCAGATCAAAGAGCAGCTTCAAAGCCGGAGCAGCAAACTAGAGCTAAAGGGCTTCTCTCTCTTTCTCAACACTTCCTCTTCAAACAGCTCACGAGAGCCGAGTGCTGAGCGAGGCGATGTCCGCCGTACCCTCTTCACCTTTTCCTTTTTTACCTTATCTCGCTAAGACACTTCTCAGCAGAGTTGCCGGATCAGAGGACTAATACGATCAGGTGGGTATCTAAGGCCACAGAGAAAAGAAGAAGCACCTTTCACCCACTACTGATGTTGGTCATGCTCTCAACACACACTGTGCACACCTGTAATACTACCTATTGTTCAAGTACTTGATGTAAACAACAAGCAGACATATATCCCGGAAGAAAACGAGTCCAGACGGTGACATCTCTCCCTGTAGCTCGCAGGTCAGCCTCTTAGGTTTAAGTCAGCAGACGCAGCATGAAACCCTTTTATATTTATTTATCATCTGCTTATGTTTCGTACCTTTAAAAAAACTCACTGTATTCCAGTTATGTACACGCTTTAACCGGCTCCGACATGACAGCTCTGCTCCCTCTGTAAAGCACACACCGATTTATGACACATGAGAGGACTATTTGAAACGACGGGATCTTTTGGCACTTGTTTAAACTGAATCTTATTGTCAGTGCGAGGAACATCTCAGCTGGCCAACCGGAGCTGGCGGGACTCGTTGGCACTTGATCGAATGTAAGATGGCCCCTGGATAGCATGCACACACACAGGAAGTTGATCCCAAAGAGATGCAGTCCGTGGTTAGAGAAGTGTGGTTCAGGGTGGATGATGACACACATTTTAAACGTTATCAGGTGATGAAATCTGCAGAATGAGTGATAATCAGCCACATCGATGTTTAGAAAGGTAGTTCGTTTAATTGCTGTGGGCTAAAGCTACATGCTAATCACGTTAAATACAGCGCTAGGAAGGTAGCGCGTTAGCATGGTGAGCTATAACGCCCCACGGATCGATACAGGATGACTAATCGACTGAAGAGGTGATCGACCCACTCTGAGGAAGATTTAAATCACCTGGTTTTAATATTGTTTAACTTGATTAAAGTTAATCATTACATACATTACTAGACAGCTTTTAGACGACGTTAGCTAGCTAGCCTCTCTGTTTCCAACTGTGTACCGATTATTTTAAAACAGTATTGTTGCCTGTGTTTCGCCAACCAGATTGTTAACTACTTTTAAGTATTTGTTAGTTTTAGGAAAAGGTAATGTTTGCGTGTAAATAAGGGCTCTTGTCAAACCAAGCATTTTTGTCCCATACATCTCCAACGTTGTTCTTGCGCTTTATGCTGCCATGAGAAATGATGTTGTGTTATATTTACAGCATTCTGCAAGATTAGAGAAAAACGACCCGCCCGATTTAAATGAAATGTGTTGGAAGATTGTGGCGTGTGCTCAGGAAAAACATAGTTCATTTTGGAGCGGACCGCCATCAGTGGGGCGGATACACAGCATTGCAAAGAAAGTGAAATTGTTCTGTATTTTCGTAGGACTGAAATAACCACAACAATTGTTCCCTGACCAAAAGAAGTCAACTAAATAGATCCTTAAGTCGAAACGGCACCGTGGAAAGTCTGCGGAAACGTTGGCACACATTCCTTGCCCATCTGAATATAAAAAGGCTGATTACCACTAATACATAACCCCAGTTTAATCCCCTGATAACGCATGGACCTGGGATCATGTTTGGGAAGCGGTCTGACGACTTCACTCGGCTCAACTGAGCCCTTTGTGTTTGCAAACAGAAAGGAAAACATCTGTACACACACAGACACTGATTGGTCCAGACACAGATGACCTAAGAAAGACAAAACAGAAAGCCTTGGACTCCAGATTGATTCTCCTAAATACGTCCTCTCCTCTGTTCAGGTGCATGCCGGCTGAAGTCCTCCGGAGACTCTGAGATGACGAGCTTCATGTTCCACGATCGGATTCGTGATAAAGAGCGGAGGTTTAGTCCGAGGAAAAGTGAGAGGAGACCCCGATGTCGTCTTCTTTGTCTTTGCACAACGACAGGGTCCTCCTGGGTGGGACTGCAACTGATAATATTCAAATGTACAAGTACAAAAATAAAAATCTGGATGCGACGCGAGATCTGCTCCTCCGGTTCACACTGAAGGGTTCATCTAGTCCTCCCCACACAGACACACACACACGCACACGCACACGCACACACACAGACAGACACAGACACACACAGACAGACAGACAGACAGACACGCACACACAGGACTATTCTTTGAGAAAAATAAAATAAATAGGGGCCATGTTCTCTGCTGACGGTGCTCCAGCTGCAGGGTTTCTGTTTCTCAGTCCGTGGCCCTGAGCGGATCCGTGTGAGGAGGAAATAATATGAGTGTGGATGTGGAGTGTGTTGAGGGTCCTCAGCTCTCCTGAGACATGGCGGCGATCAGCTGCTCCAGCTTGTAGGCCAACTTCTGCTTCCTCGCCTGCTCGTCCTGCTCCAGCGCCGCCGTGATCTGTGGGGGACAGACAAAGACATGAGGTCGATGCACCTTGCAACCGAGGGGCCCAAAGAGCCCGTCCCTGGACTCCACCTACAACATGTGGCTTGGAGAGACAAGTACCGACCAGGAAGAGGCTCACAGTGACCACAAAGAGACGTTAAGGGACTACGAAAACATGTCGAGGGACGACAGAGGAACACTGAATGCCTACACACACAATTATCCAAAAGACGACAACAGAGACCCAAATCATCTACAAAGTGAACCAAAATGACCACAGAGACATGAAACGATTAGAAAAAGACATAACAAGAGAACAACATGCCTACAGAGAGACACACAATGTCCATAGAAACACAAAAGTCAGAAAAAGATCCACAAAAAGATAAAAATATGGCAAAGAGTCGTAAAAGAACTACAAAACATTGTAAAAAGACGACAACAGACACAGGAAATGACTTAAAAAGAGACGCACAACTCCGAAAATACATAACATGAACACAACACGACTACAGAGGAACAAATCCACTATAGAAGGACCACGAAACCAGAGGAGGCGACCACATGTAGCCTACAAAGTGGTTGTGTTTCTTTGTGAAGCAGAGCCATCACATGAAAGAGAGGAACATTGTTACATCAGGGTCTTTGTCTGAAGCAGAGCCATCACATGAAAGAGAGGCACTTTGTTACATCAGGGTCTCTGTCTTCGACAACATTGGTGTTTAATCCTTCCTCGTTTTATCTTCCGAGGCGCCATCGTGTTAACGCGGCGTTCGTCAAGTCGAGTTGAAAAGGACGAGACAGAATCTGTGTGTCTCGCCTGTCATCTCTGACAGTTGCACACATGTTCAGCCTTCCATGTCAAATATTACAACAGCCTTTGATATATGGGTACATGCAGCGGTGGAAAGTACTTTTACTCAAGTCTTGTACTTTGAGGACTTGTACCAGAGTATTTGTACAGTGTAGTATTCGTACTTCTACTGAAGCAATCTGAAAACTTTCTGAAGTAATAATAATAAAATAATGCGTGGGTTTTATATAGCTCTCTTCCTAGTGCTCAAAGACACTTTACAAGCTAACTAAACATCATTAATTGACCTCTCTTACACAATGTGTACTTTCAATTATTCTGAGGTAATGGATAAATAATAAATGGGAAAAACCGTCGCCCACACAATGCGCCATTTATTCCCGTGGAGAAGCACTTTGGATGAATCTAAAGTCCTTTTCCTCCACTCGTTCAAGTGCTCCGTATTCATACGCAAGGTCACGACGAGGCTCAGCAATTTATAAATCATGCATAATATATATAACGTCAGTTTTACAGGCATTTAACGAGCCTTTCTTTATGCCTTCCAACTGTTTTATTGGGCGTTCTGGTGTCCTTCAGTCGAGTAGAGACACATTTAGAGGTGTTCTGTTCGGTCCTCGGTTATTCTGCAGAGTCTCCTTTCCTTCACCAAGTTCACCACGAGGCTCAGCAGTTTAGAAATCATGCATATTGGTCAAATATCTGCATTTCAAACTATTTTATCCGTCATGTTTCCGTGTCCTTCAGTCGACGAGAAACACATCGAATATTTGAGGTTTTCTTTGTTGGCGTTTCAGTTTCCCGGCAGCCTTTGTGTGCAGCAGAGCCTGCCTTCTTCCTCTCCTCTGCTTAAGTGCTCTTAAAGCCTGGCAGCTACAGCGCTTCCTCCTCCTCCTCATCCTCCTCTTCATCGCAGCAATGTATTATTAATCGGCAGCGCTGTATGCAGGTGCATCTCTCCCCAAATCCATTTAAGTATCCGCAGCTCGGGCCCTTTGTGCAGAGCCGTAAATACGAGGTTTCTGGGGCCGATGGGCTGCACGTGTGGAGTACGTGTGTTCTGCTTCACGAGGAAGACTTTGCATCAGACAGCTGAGGCAGCAGAGTGCGAGGTGCGTGGAGAGCAAAGGGGAGGCTGACTGGATAATGGCTTGAAAAGAGGAGGAAGGTACAGGAAGTAGAGAGCGAAGGAATAAAAGAAGAGCCGCACAAAGGTCAGACTAATGCCTCCCAGAGGGTCCGCTGACATTAGAGGCACCACGTCTCCTCCTCCTCCTCCTCCTCCTCCCTTCCTCTCCTCCTCTCCTTCCCTCCCCTCCGATCTGACAGCGTCTCCATGTTCCGCTCAGCAGAGAGCATGCTGGGAGCTTGTAGACATCACTTTCTGCTGCAGATCAGACGCCGCCTTGTTAGCGCTCACCTCGGGGGAAGTCTGCTGAAGACTCTGACCTCGCTGACCTCTGCGTGCGAAACACAGAGGAGGCACCGCACGTGTCTGAAGCACAACTGTTCTGCAATCTGCCCGTGATAAGCGTCTGATTTGGGAGCGGATGTCAACCATGAGGCGGATTCACCACATTGCAAAAAATCGATGCGTTCACTTCTTCGAGACGTAACCTAAACACCCAGCGGAAAGTCACGGCCGATCTGATCCGTCTTCTGAGCAAAAACTGGATCTCCATCATAGCATTCATGTTGTTTCCACGTTGCAACTTCGAGCTCATGAACCCCCCGTTAACCGTTGGAGGAATGACTTTCTAACTTTCTAACATCCCAGAAGCGCCTGAATGCACCACTCGTCCTGCCGGAGCTCGCTCTAAATTCAAAATGAATAGTTAAATTACAGCTCTAAGTTTCTTTCTCTCTGTCAGAATAGCTGTGTGTGATTCAGTTAGTCGGGTGCAGTCTTTAAGGGGATTGAAGTTTCTCTTTTTCTTTTAAATACACAGCAGAATATTTGGTCCAAGCTTTCTCTCGTTATGACACAGACCTTAGTATGTCCTGCAGAATGCATCGTAAAGACACTTGTTCTGTGCGAGTTCATGCGTTCCTCACCTCTCCGTAACTTCACCCCGTCTCTATCAATGCCAAGAAAAAGCTCTCGTGAAAAGCCCAGCTCCAATAATAAGTAAAAAACAGTAAATAATAAACAAAAACATAGAGAATTCATTTAGATGTGGCGCCTACGACAACCTGTCCTCTTAATACTCCTGCCCTTGATTTTTGGGCCCCGTCCACACCATCGACTTCTGTCTGAAATCGGTTTCAAAAAAGTCTTCCGTCCAAACGAAACCGCTGGAGACGCTGTAGTACATATGCCGGGCCTGTAAGTGGCGCTGTACTACCGCCACACAATACACCAAAAGCAGCGAAGAAGACTCCCGAGCACGGGCAGAGAGGCGGGGCCATGGCGTCATCGATTCAGGAAAAGATCGTATAGGGCGTACACACGGAGCCGCAAGCATGTCGTCTCCAGACTTACCCACTTTGGGCGCCGGTTTCAACGTTTATCGGTTTCGGGCTCCGAAATCGCGACTCAGTTTCGGCCTCGTGTCGACGAACCGTCTATACGATAAAGAACTTTAGCGGATACAACTGAAACCGTCTCCGTGTGGACAGGGCCTTGGTCCAACCTGTCCCTCGTAAGGACACAGACCTCAGTAGTTCCGACAGAATGCATCACGAAGACACTTGTTCTGCGCGAGTACACGTGTTCCTCACCTCCTCGCTGTACTTGCTGATGTAGGAGTAGATCTCGTTGAGCGCGCTGAGCATGTTGAACTCGTTGGAGTGAAGCCTGGCCTGCTCCGCCAGGTAGGCGTTCATGTCCTGATCGCTGATGGCCGGCAGGCGGCTGATGTCAGCGTAGTACCTGACGGGGAAACACAGGAGACACCTTGTTATAGAGACAGCTTTCAAAAGCATCAAACCACCTTCAGGAACAATAACTGTCTGAACATGACGGCAACATTTACACTGGGGACGCCGGAGACATGTCTACTCCACGTGTGGAAATGGCCAAATTAGTAAGCATAAGTCTGTAGTATTGTTTGCGGGGGGCGATTAATGCAGTGGTGTTTTTTAAAATCTGAAATAAGTGTCCCCACCACTTTTTCTAACAAAGTGACGCCCACGTTAAGACACAGAGATGGCAAAAGTACACACATCCTTTACTCAAGTAGAAGTACAGATACTCGTGTTTAAAAATACCCTGGTGAAAGTAGAAGTTCTGACTAAACTTCTTTACTCAAGTGAAAGTAAAGAGGCTTTGAAGTGTACTTCAGTAAAAAGTACCCATAGCTAGCAGCTGCTTTAAAGAGTACCTGACCTCCCTTTATATTAATAGAACAATAATGTCATTGTTAGCTAATGAATGTTTCCATGCCGACCAACGGCAACATGACAACGTTTCCATTGGTTCCTCTTCTTTAGAGAAGACCAAGAAGTGATGGATACACGGATCGTGTTCAAATCAATAGGCACGCAGTGACACTAAAGAATAATGACCACGCCACCAA
>RQJG01052063.1:0-19956 GCA_009756435.1 Chionodraco myersi
GTGTGTGTCCTAAATTCTGCTGCGTCATGCGCCCCCTCCCTCTCGATTGAATGAATTAGTGTCTATTGGCATGAATGTAACATGAGCCGCACATAGCAGCAGTTTATCATGAAAAATAAACAACACAATGACTGTGAATATCTGCCCAATGTATTCCAGATACTCCCCCATCTTCCTTTCTTCTCTTCCTTTCTTCTCTTTCTTTCTCATTTCTTATTCCTTTCTTTTATCCGTCGCTGCAGCAGGGGCTCGTGGGAGCAGCCCGGAGCGACCCTGTGGGAGAGATCCGTTTGAGAGAAACCTGAAATCTTGACAGTTATTGTTTTTTTTTGTTGCCGTGTGAGAGACGGGAGAGAGTGGGGGGGGGTGAGAGACACACAACACACACACACACACACACACACACACACCACACACACACACACACACACACACACACTCACAACACACCACACACACACACACACACACACACACACATACACTTTGCTCCCGTAGAGAACGTAATGAAATGTGAGCCTCTCTTCCTCATGCTCCACATACATGGCATTAAAGAGGACCGCATGAAACTCAACTCTCAGGAGTATCTGCTCGGCGTGGGTCTGCGGAGACGGACCCTCTGCAGGGACCCTCATTTCACTGAGCTGCATTGGTCAGACGCACTTTAGAAATAAAAAAAACGAGGCACAATTTTCGCTGCAAGACGACCTGTTATTGGTCTTCGTCTCTTCTCTGATTCCTTGTCTCTCTTGCTGCGTCTTCCCTGCTTCTACTTACATCTGCTGTTTTAAGAGCATGAGTGCGTACCGATCATAGACTGTGTATATAAAGCAATGCAAAGTATGGCCACATTCCCGATGAGTGTCCCATTGTGCTCATAACGGTCAACATGTAGAGTCTTCTCACGATCAACGGTCACCGTCTTGGCTCCGTAGTTGAAGTTGCGCGACCAGCATCGGTTGCTCAGCATTATACAAATGAAAGTTATACACATGAGCCGTATCACTTTTTAAGTAACCTCCTCTTACTGGTGTCTGAACGAAGCCGCCATTCATTGTAAAGGGTTTATTGAACAGTCTGTAATGATTTGGGATCTCAAACGCTATCGTTTCTAAATAGCTAAAAGCCACGATAGTCACATTTGTGTTCAACTCGAGACACCACTACAATTGTGCATGTCTTCCAAAGGTCAACATTTTTTTTATTTGGTATGTTTTAAAAATGGGGACAAACTTAAACACATGTGAGTAAAGTCTGTCGTCCACAACAGATATCTTTGTTGATTTAATCGAGGAGTCCAGTGATAACTCATCTCTTGATGCGTTAACACACTTACCCCAATTCTTGAAATTAACTTTAAGTTACTTTTTTTACTCACATTGCGCTGAACATAAAACAAATGTATTAGGCGCTTTCACACCGGAGTACTTTTCCCGTTTAGTTCCGATAGAGCCTGGAATTTTGCGTTCACACCAAAAAGAGAACTTAGTTCATGAGAACTTTTACCCCCATTTTGAGTCCCTGCTAGAGAGGTGGGACTTTCCTGGGGAGAAAAAAAGTACCAATTTCTGATTGGCTGGGCGAATTGCAAACCACGCCCCGTAAAATCTGAAAAGTTTTTTTAAGCCGCCATTTTATTTGCTAGCATTAGCATTAGCATTTGCTAGCATATGCATTATTAGCATTAGCTGCTGGGAGTCCCAGCAGCTAATGCTAATAATGCATACATTGCATACATTAGGCACGGTCACACCGGCGTACTTTTCCCATTTAGTTCCGTTAGTCGCGTTATGTCGCGTTCACACCAAAAAGAGTACTTAGTACCTTAGTAACTTTTACCCTGCTGAGAGGTGGTACTATCCTGGGGGGAAAAAAGTGCCCCAGTTCTGATTGGCTGGGCGAATTGCAAACCACGCCCCGTAAAACTCTGAAATGTTTTGTAGAGCCGCCATTTCATTATCCTCGCATTATTAGCATTAGCCCCGCGCACCAACGCAGAGAGACTAACTTATGGCAACACAAAAGAAAACGTGGGAGCGGTGGAGATGAGGAGGTGTCGGCATTCTGGCGATTTACTCGGAAGGCTTCAGTAGAAGCTGCTGGGAGTCCCAGCAAACAAACACCTTTATTTGGAACAGTTTATTTGGTTGCATATTGTCACGTCTCTTTTCAACGTAGGCTTTGACGTGATTTTTGGACGTCAGTTTTGACATCTTGACGAGATCCTCCTGTTTTTGTCACCTGTCGAAACCCACGGAAAACATCCACCTTCTCCCAGTTACGTTTCTTTATTCCATCAGTTTCATCTCTCCGTCTTCATCAGCCCTTTCTTCATTTGGGTTAACTTTAATCACACATTGAAATTAGGTGTTTGTGCGGCTGGAGGAGGATGAGGAGGATGAGGAGGAGGAGGAGGAGGAGGAGGAAGAATCTGGAAGTGTTCATTTCCCTTCCACACACCAAATCCCGAATCATTTAGCTGCACTGAGACGAATGAGGAGGGGCAGCGGAGGCGGAGTCACTCGTTTACGCATCTTAATGTGCTCGTCTAAATGTAAATGAGGATGGGGGGGGCTCTGGGGGGGGGTCTGTCTGTCTGTCTGTCTGCTGCTGGGGAAATATTTAGAAAGAGGCACAAATATGTTCATTAGCAGAGTTCAGATGAGTTCATGGAGCTTCACGGCGTTCACCGGGAGCAGCTGCAGTTTAATTTGGTCTCTCCGTCAGCTTTGGAAGAAATGTGGTCGTTTTATGGCACAAAAAATAAGAGTTAACTTTAAAAACATTCAAGCAGGAATGGCACATTTTTGCTCTTGCTCCATTTTTTATACATTAATGTTTTTATTATTTTGTATTTAAATGTCTATTTTAATTGTCTTTAATGCAATTCTGTGTTTTAAAAAAAAAAAATGTACGATGTTTTTCTCGTTTATTTTAGTGTAACTAATTGCAATATTTTAATCTATACCGTACATGTATGTCTTTTTATTTCACATGTAAAGCCTTGCTGTGATAAATCCCAAATTCGGATTCATAAAGTATATCTAATATAATCCTAAATCCTACGTGAAAGTAAACACTTATTCTGAAATACTGTAAATACAGAGAAGTATTATTTCCGTCGTTGCTCCACAGAAACTGCCTTTAATTTGAGGCTCAGCTGTCAGCGGGTCAAACGGGGATCTGGTTGGTTGATCCCACCACTGCAGAAACAACCACCCATGGTGTGTGTGTGTGTGTGTGTGTGTGTGTGTGTGTTGGGGGATTAGCCATATTAGCCATGTTAGAGACACATGTGGCTGCACAGATGCTGTGGAAACTCAATCTGTACAGTTGGAACGATTGCGGTCACTAGAGGTGGTTAAACACCAGCTGTGTGTGTGTGGTGTGTGTGTGTGTGTGTGTGTGTGTGTGTGTGTGTGTGTGTGTGTGTGTGTGTGTGTGTGTGTGTGTGTGTGTGTGTGGTGTGTGTGTGTGTGTGTGTGTGTTGTGTGTGTGTGTGTGTGTGTGTGTGTGTGTGTGTGTGTGTGTGTGTGTGTGTGTGTGTGTGTGTGTGTGTGTGTGTGTGTGTGTGTGTGTGTGTGACCCTGAGTTTATTTGAGCAGCTTAGAGATGGAGAAATACAGATCTAGACGGAGACGAGACAGTGTGCTTTTTATCGTATTAGAAAATAGTTATTTTTGTTGCAATAATACTTATTACTAATAATAGTTGTTTTGATTTCAACCTATTCCATCGCTAAGCCCTTTAAGAATACACATCATTTATTTTCATACATTATTCAATATAAGGATAGGAGGGGAATTTCCAAAGTGTGTCTAAATAAACGATGGTTTACGTCCAAAACGGTTTCTTGAAATAAGGATGTAAGAAAAGCACACGTCTGAGGACATCCACCTGAGAAGTCATGAGCCGCGTTCACACCGCAGGACTTTCCCTGGTACTTTAGTTCTTTAGTTCCGTTAGTACCAATAATGTCGCGTTCACACCGCCGGGACTACTCAGTGCCGGGAACTCTTTTGGAACTCTTTTGGTACTTTTTAGTCCCTGCTAGAGAGGTGGTACGAACCTGGTGACAAAAGAGTGCCAATTTTTATTCTATTTCTATTGGCTGGGCGAATTGCAAACCACGCCCCGTTAGACTCTGAATTTGTTTTGTTAGGCAGCCATTTTTTTCCTCGCTACAAAACCACATCCACACCTGAGCGAGTAGTTTTTTTGTACTTTAAAGCAGTTATGACCACACGTACTACAACACCGGAGCGGTGGAATGATGAGGAAGTGTCGGCGCTTCTGGCAATTTACTCCAAGGACGGGATGCAGCAGCTTCTACAGAAAGCAGTTCCCAACTCCAAATGTTTTGAGCCATGTTCGCTACTTGAGCTGGGAATCGTGCACAGTGCACACGGATGCCGGGTAAAAATAAAGAAACTCAGGCAGGACTATAAAACAATTAAAGACCACAAAAATAAGAGTGGTAACGATTTTCTATTGTTATTATATATATATTGCCACTGTTCTTTTTAATACTGACACCTAACTTGCACTAAGGCGTGTCTGCTGCTATATATATTGCCACTGTTACATTGTTTTGAAACTACTTACACTTTATTTTACATTGCACACTGTTATTTAACTTCAATTTACATGCATACGACACACCTGGAACAGCATGATGCCGTTATTGTTATGTCTTGACTGTGCAATAAAACAAACAAACTGGCGAAGCTTTATTTATTGTGTCCCACCCCAAATTTGCAGAATAGAAGAATGTGAGAGCAGACAGGTGTCGGTGGTTGAATTTATCAGAAACACAAGTCTTACACACACAAACACAAGTAATTTATCATGTCATTTGTTTTAGATAAATAAGGGAAAACACCAAACAAGGGTTGATGTCCTTTTCCAAAATCAGCCTGAGGGGGTAATATATAATAAATACATAAAGATAAAGTCCATTGTTATAATGGGGTATTTTATTTGTAAATTACCCTTATGAACTCCATCATGTCTGAGGTCGGAAAGTAAACAAACGCCTCATCCAGCGGATGGGCTTTATACTCCCTCCCCCCCGTGTAGTTCTTCTTCTCTCGTTTTTTTGTTGTACTCGCCGTGAAGTGGTTTTGCGGCCTGCCAGTAAACCCAGAGAAGAAGAAGACGAAGTGACGTCAGAGTAATCGTGCCTCAGGGAAAGTACTGCGGTGTGAATGCGATTGGCACTAGCCCCCTGGCGGATTTAGTGCCGTGGTACTTTAGTGGTACTTTAGTGCCGGCACTAAAGTACCGCAAGTCCTGCGGTGTGAAAGCGGCTATGGATACTCAGTTTAGACCTTTAGCTGCTTTGAATGGCTGGAAACAGTTTGAAAACACGCTGCCTGTTGCAGAACGAACCCTTTGAGCTTCCCTAACTAAATATGATTTGATCTCACCGTGCTGGACAACGTTCAAACCCAACGCTAAGCGAAGCTGCTGTTTCACACCCAGGTCCCGCGGTCACATGTCAACGCCCCCGGGTCCCATCCTTCCTCTGCCACACGGCGTCAGTCTGCTCTGAGGACTGACGGGGGTCCTTTCGTAGCTCCCACATGAGAAGTAGAGGTGTGGGTAGTGGACACATTGCATTCTGAAAGAAGAAGGATGGAGGCCACCACCACTCACTATGTCGTGGAAAATAAAACTATTTCAAACCCAAGTTCACTTGTTTTTACACGAGAACGCTCTCGAGTCTGTGGAAGCTCAGTGTGACGCCGAGTTATTCATCATCACATGCAGACTCAGAAGTGACAGACAAAGTGTCCTTCAGTTGAGTTTGTTCTACCATCTGCACACGTCCCTCTTTCTTCTCCCCCGGCGATCTCATGTCTGCAGCCATGTTTGATTTGGGCAGAGACCCTGAGGTGTGAACAGCGAGGCGTCAAGGTCAAAGGAGTTTCTGTGTTCCCACACTTCGCAGTGTGTCGGAGTCCATTAGCGACTTTATAAAGAGCTGACACAGCAGGGGGGGGGGGGGGGTGAGAAGGAAGGGAAGAGAAGACACTGATCTTCTGCGGAGTGGTTCTTGAATGAAAGCGGCCGTACTCTCTGTGGGCTGAGGCGACCGTGAGTCATGTGGCGCCCAGTGGATATGGAGTGCACAACATGACAGTTATTACCTCTGCTGTGTGGACACGTCTTTTTCAAGTAGATGAGCAATCTGTCCAATCCAGATGATCCTGAAATGTCAACATCGACTCTAGGGGTGTCCCGATCACCTTTTTTTGCTCCCGATCCGATTCCGATCATTTGATTTTGACAATCTGCCGATACCGATTTTTCCCGATCCGATCTTTATGCAATGCATTAAGAGAAAAAAAAGGTAACAGATAACGGCTGGTCATCCAACGTGATGAATTCAGCTATCTTGGCTGTTATTGTGTTGGCCTTTTCACTGTTCTGGGGCCGTTTCTCTTTCCTTTTAGAAGTGTCGGTTGCTTCAGTGCCGTTACCTGAGTGGCCGCTGTGTACTCGTCATGTTGTTGTTGGTGTTTGTTTCTCAAGTTGCGTATTAGATTTGTCGTGTTGAACGTAGCTCTGTTCTTTCCACCACGCGGAACCTCTGCCTTGCAAACATTGCATCTGGCTGTTACACTGCCTTCGCTTTCAATTTTATAATACTTCCAAACTCCTGACATTTTCTCTGTCCCAACTCCCGAGTCACCAGCTGAACGTAGCCTCTCGTTAGCTTACTGCTACTATTAGACACTGCGCCCACTCTGTTGCCAGATTTCAGAGAAATAAGCAACCAGGTCTGAAAACAAGCCCAAAGAAAGCAACACATACATGATGTAGTGTAATTTTAAAAAAACTAAGGCCTCAGGATGACTTTAAGACGTGAACATGGTCATTTTTGTTTTGTAACATTAAATAAAAAAAAAAATTTAAAAAAAAAAAAAAAAAAAAAATCCCGATCCCCGATTTTTTTTCTCCCGATCCCCGATCTTTTGAAAATCACGTGATCGGCTCCGATCCCCGATCACGTGATCGGTTCCGATCACGTGATCGGATCGGGACATCTCTAAACGACTCAGAACTCCTCACCAGGAGCACATAAGGCCTTTCGGGTTAAAACCATCTTGGATCCTGAAAATGTCAGAAATGGACTCGGCAACCTCACTCACCCCGAGACCACTGCATCGTGTAGCTACTGTCTGCGTAGGACGTAGGGCGGCTCGGTTATGGCAACGATCATAATCTCGATTATTTTGGTCAATAATTGATATCACGATTATCAAAAACGATTTACTTTGAAAACATCCATTTATTGAATGAAACAAATGGAACGGCATGTTTTGAACAGTGGATTACTCTGAACTCTACTCTAAGTATAATTCAACTGAAAAACAAAAACAATAGTCGTTATATTTCGATTATGTTGTTTTCATAATCGTTGCAAACCAACATCGTAATTGCGATTAAAATACGATGAATTGAGCAGCCCTAATGGGATATAATAATAATGCTAATTGTTCAAGTTGCCAAACATACGCACGTTAGCATCCTGCAGTGTCTATACTGTGGACTATACATTTCTATCATAACACTCAACATGTAGGGTTCGCAACGGGACTCTATGAGCTGGCAAGCAGACGTACTGTATGTGGGGAAGGTGAGCAGGAAGGGACAAAATGGAGATGATCAAGAACAGAAGAAGGGAATATGGAGATCTTTGAGTGTTTTCAGTATGGAGCACGGAGAGAGACTGAGCGGAAGTTCCTGCTCTCAGATTGAAACCACATTGTTTCAGCAGCACACGCTGGCATGTCCTCTCGGGTGGAGGGTTCCTCTCTGCAGCATGGAAGCAGCTTGGAGACACAGGGACAAGTCTTCTTAGTCTTTAGGGCCTGGAGGGCTGAAGGGTGCACTGGTCGTCTTTCTCAGGCTCCGTCTTTCAATTTAAATTAAATGCAAGTTCATTGTTTGCATCTTCAGGCTTGGAATGAGCGCCGGAAAGCCAACGAGTTAGAGTTTGGTGGGTGGCTTTAGTTTGCTCAATGCTGCAGCAACACACTTGGTCTTGAGTCGTCTTGTCTTATAGTGTATTATTGCACGATGTCAGTTCGTATAATGTGTTGAAGAAGGAATACTTCAGAAGTACACTACTGGGAATTCAGTGTTTTTTGGACATAAGCTAAGACAACGTTTTATTGAAAACAAAAAGCCTAAATGGATGAATGAATACACTCCGTCTCTATTTCAGCTGCTGAGATGCATCGTTGAACATTCACTTTGTATAATAAGAGTTAAAACAAGTAGGCACTGACTTGGGGATTTGCTAATGAACAATGTCTCGACGTCTTGGTTAAAAATGGACCACATTTCAGTGAGAAATAAATGTTCTGCCTTTTGAAATACTTACCCAAGGTCCACTTCAAGCTTCTGACATGACGCACAAAGTCACAGTTCACACTATTACCCAGAATGCCCTTTGGCAGTGAGCAGCATGGCGTTGCCTCTGTGATTTCTGGCCCGAGCAAAAGAGCAGCAAAGAGGTCGAGGTCCACTTTCAAAATATCGCCTAAAACTGTGACGTCGAGATGCAACTACTTCCCACTTCTAAACGAAGTAAAACTGAAAAAACATGAAGCAAAAACAAGTCTCTTCTGATGACTGAGTTCACACAGTTCACGTTATTACCCAGAATGCCATTTGGCAGTGCGCAGCATGTTGCCTTGGTGATTTCTGGCCTGAGATACGTTTTATGCAAAAGAGCAGAGCGGGAAAGCCAGTGGGATCTGGGATCTGGGATCTGGGTGTGACATGCTAATACCGTGTGATGGTTTTACACAGCCGCTGGATTATGTACTCATCTGGGTAAATAAGTGTGTGTTAGTGTGTGTTAGTGTGTGTTGTACAGTAAGTAATCTGCTGGAATTACATGCACTCTAGTCAATCCACAGCAGAGTATTTACAGTAAAACCAAAACAGGGATTTAATCGAGAAAGAAATTGGCAACAATCTTTCAAAAAGCTCAGATGTCCCGACCCTTGGCACGGCCCTCTGCTCATGAGGAGCTTATGATTGGTTTAACCTGGACTTATTGGAGCTTTATTTACCCAGTGGACGCTGACCAATCACACGGGTTCTTCTGCAGCAACGCCCGCCTTCACAGCTCACACATTTACAAACTACTGGAGTCAATGCGGTTCGGTTTGTTGTTACAATTACAGCTTCTACGAATCTCGGTTTTCCGCACCTAAAGTTTTCTGACAGAATCTAGATATTCGATTCATAAACTTTGGTTCAACTTGTTGTAAAAACACATCTTGCTGGAATCACTGGAACTTTCCTTCTGAAAAGTATGTATTAATGTACACACTACGTCATCGAGTGCCGCCGAAGGACTGTTTCAATGTCCAGAATACTTGGAATTCTACTGAGCCCGGCGTACTTCGTTTGGAGACATTTCGAGGCTGCACATGTGTAGACTCCGCGGTCTTCAAATACCCACAATGCTTTGCGCACGGACCAATTTCCCCAAATCTGTGGTGGAAATTGTAAGGCGGGGCTTCTCATGTGACGCACACTTGCTCGCCTGTTCCACTCTTCGTTTTCCGAATGCCAGGAAGGATTCTTGCCTCGCTTCTGGAGCAGGTGACTCGGAAGACATGTGCTACCAAGCAAGCGTACTCGACATTGAGAAACACCCGGTATTTCTTCCGATTATAATCCTAATTTTACGGACATTGTATTCGTTTCAAGAGAAATCCAGGAGTCTGTAAATCAGCGGCTAAAGCGTAAACAGGAACGGCTTACTGTCACTTTTTATGGTGCAACTGTACCAACATCTTAATAACAAATGGCTCAGATCCGTCACATAATTGATGTGAATTGACTTTTTTAATCAGCTTACAACTTCTTCTATTATTTCGTAGAACTCAAGTCTTGATGGGTCTTTGTATTTGAGGTACTTGGCAGACTTAGCTAGGTCCTAAAGTACTACATGTGTTGCAGTGGAACCTTGGTATTTGTAATACTTTACATATATCTAATTCCCAAATGGATCCAAGTGGACTCGGAGTAAAATATGTGAACTTGCTAATGTTTTCAGACTTTAGATCCTGTCTTTATGAGACCAGTGATCCATCCTATAATTACAGTTTTCAGGCTTTGGATGCGGTCTTTTGGCGCGTTTCCACTGCAGGCCTCGCTCGGCCTCGCTCGGTTTGGTTAGGCCTTATTAGGCCCGGCTCACTTTAATGCTGCGCTTCCATTACAGTTTAGGAACTGGGGCAGTTACTATAGTAACGCAGTGTAGGCGGAGCCGTGACGTCATCTTCAATGAGAGCCCCAGAAAAACAACACAGCCGTTAGCTCTTAGCACTCAGAGCTCACAGCTCCTCATATCTGTTCAGAAACTAGACAGAAGTGAAACAAGTACAAACCACAGACTGCCTGTGTCATGGCGAATACAGTCGCTGGTTTATTTATGTCTGTAGGCCGTTGTTGTGAGTGTGGACGGTCGGAGCATGTATAACGTTAGCTTAGCCAAGCTACATTTAAAAAAACACGCATTTTAAAAGGTTTCTCGCCTGCCGTCTCTCTGCAGACTTGTCAAAGAGTTAATTCATGGTTTTTACTAACCGGTATCAGTATGTTGTTGCTTCGGCATCATTTTGAAACGTGTTACAATTAAATCACGGTAAAATATGTTCATCTTGTTGTAGCCGCCTTGCCAGCGATTCTCTCTCTAGCTTAGCATACTCAGCCCGACTCAGGCTGGTTGTTCCTGGCCCTAGAACCACGATTTAGTATGGCCAGAAAAAAGGTGAAAAAGTAGCCCCGGGCCAAAACTAGGCCACGTGGAAGCGCAACCAAAAACGGGCCCCGCACGGCTCGGCACGCTTAAAGCGAGCTACCCGCTGCAGTGGAAACGCCCCATAAGTATCTACGGTTCATTGTTACTCATTTCAAATCAAGTCTCTTCACTTTTTGATACTGACCTTAGCAACATCAGGTCTTAGTTGGTCTTTCTCAGACTGGCACCATAGTTACAGACCATAGTTACAGCCAATAAAGGCTCCTAGAAAGAATGTGCGATTCGTTAACATGACTTGAAATGCTGAATGTTCAAAACTGAATCACTTGGTAGGTACAGCAGCTATTATTGTATTTATCTGGAAACTCAGACGGATTAAACACCTTCATGAGACCAGACACAAGTCCTACAGTTTCCTGCTACCGTTTTCAGACTCTGGATCCGGTCTAAGCATCTACGGTTTATTATGACTTACTTCCATTGAAGTGTCTTGTTTTTTTTTTTTTAATGATCTTACAGTAGCAACATCAGGGCTGGTTAGAGTTTTTTTTAGACTGGCTCCATAATAATTAAATTCCATAGTTGCTCAAAGTGTTGGTTAATAAAGGCTCTTAGAAATCATTGTGCGTCCAGCGAACATGACATAACTGAATCACTTATAAGGAAACACTCAAACAACGTAAGATACATGTGCAAACTCTTAGTTGTACAGTTCAGCCACGTGCCAGCTATAACGTACTTCTTACCCGGATAATCACATTATACGACCTATACATCGATGAATAAAGACGAGGGTTCACAATCTGATTCCTCTTTCTGCTGCCGGAGTTCCTCTGGGACCGAACACTGACTCCATGTGAGGGTTTCCTCTGGGACCGAACACTAACTCCATGTGAGGGTTTCCTCTGGGACCGAACACTAACTCGTGTGAGGGTTCCTTCTGGGACAGAACCCTAACTGACTCCATGTGAAGGGTTTCCTCTGGGACCGAATCACTAAACTCCGTCGTGAGGGTTTTCCTCTGGGACCGAACACTAATCCGTGTGTAGGGTTTCCTCTGGGACGAACACTAACTTCCATGTGAGGGTTTCCTCTGGGCCGAACTCTAACTCCGTGTGATGGGGGGTTTCCTCTTGGACGAACACTACACTCCATGTGAGGGTTTCTCTGGGACCGAACACTAACTTTTTCCGGTTTGGTTTTGAGGGTTTCCTCTGGGACCGAACACTAACTCTGTGTGAGGGTTTTTTCCTCTTTGGACCGACACTACTCCATGTGAAGGGTTTCCCTCTGGGACCGAACACTAACTGGACTCCATGTGAGGGTTTCCTGCTGGGACCGAACCTAACTCCATGTGAGGGTTCCTCTGGGACCGAACATAACTTCCATGTGAGGGGTTTCCTCTGGAACCGCACACTAACTCCAGTGAGGGTTTTCCTGCTGGGACCGAACTCTAATCGTGTGACCGGTGTGAGGATTTCCTCTGGGACGAACTCCTAACCCGTGTGAGGGTTTCCCTCTGGGACCGCACTTAACTCCGTGTGAGGGTTTCCCTCTGGGACCGAACACTAACTGACTCCATGTTGAGGGTTTCCTCTGGCGACCGCACATAACTCCGTGTGAGGGTTTCCTCTTGGGGACCGACATAACTCCGTGTGAGGGTTTCCTCTGGGACCGAACACTAACTACGTGGTGAGGGTTCCTCTGGGACGCGAACAACAACCATGGAGGGTTTCCTCTGGGACGAACTCTAACTCCGTGTGAGGGTTTCCTCTGGGACCGAACTCTAACTCCATGTGAGGGTTTCCTCTCTGCTGTGTTGTACATTTCCTGCTAACAGCTGCTCTGTCCCCCGAGACCTCCGTCAGCTACACTCAGAGCCAAAGTCTGGGTCAACACTTCTTCTTCCTCCTCCTCCTACTCCAGGGGTGTCAAACTCAATTTCCTCGCGGACCAATCAGCATTAAGGTTGCACTCAAAGGGCCGGTTTTAGCTTTACGACTATATAAATGTACATAAATATATATAAAATAATGTATTATATGACGTTATTGCCTCTGAATTGGACTATTATCAGATAACTTCATAACTAACTACGTCTGAAAGCAGAAGTCTAGGGCAAATAATTGCAAGTCTCTTCAGTGTGCATGTCACAAAACGAGATGCATTGTGGGAAATGTAGTTTATGGACAACGTGCTTCTGTAAAGTGGCATGTAACCGTATAATAAACGTATTATCTTCTTTTTAAGCTCTTGCGGGCCGGATACAATGAAGACACCCCTGTCCTCCTCCGTTTCTCCTCATTGGATGTAATTGAATTAAGAAGGAAGCTTTGTGTTTTAGACGGGATGCACGTGCAGTGGAAGAGCTACCTGTTGGCGTTTGTGATGAGTTTTTGATTTATTAGCTACTGGGTCTCCACAATTAATCTCCATCGTATCAAGGCAATGTTGAAATTGCAAAAAGCTTTGTTTAGGGGGAACTATGGATGGAGTATTGATGAGCTGCAAAGATATCCTACGCATTTAATTTTAAAGGCTTATCAAAACGTATGCTACTGGCTACAGATTCTCTAAAACAATACACCATGATCATTTCATTATTGAATCCAACCCTCACCCATCAATCATGATAAGAGTTATGATTTAAAAAATGAAATATCCTGAATATTATCTCCATACATTTTTTCCAAATCATGCACTCCTAGCAGCGACTGTTAGGAAACAAAAGCGTTAAAACATCTTAGTGTTTTAAATCTTCAATAGTCTTGATTTAGCCTTACAGTCGTACAGTTTCTACACATCTGGGAGCCTCAGCTGACCGGCAGACGACTCGACACATCTGCCGAAACAACCAGTCGTTTTTCGGGTGGTGCACACGGGTTTCCTCTTCTCTTCCGCTGTCGAAATGTTTCAGCTGTTTACCTCCAGGGCAAACACAATTAAAAAAGCTCTGCCAACGCATGATGGTCACACCCAGACGCATCGCTGCTGTCACTGTGATTTAAAGTCACTTCTGCTTTTGTGCTCATGTCAGTATGTGCTTTCTGCAGCTTAAACTCTTTGAGATGAATTCAATCGCCACGGCTTAGAAACATTGTGCAGTTCACTGTTTTGTCCTCTAGGTGGCATCGTCTTTTATTGTGACTTGCAGAAGGAATTCCTAGTTAGGTGTCGGTTGTTGCCAGATTGAGGGTTAAAGTGTGCATTGTTAACGTCAATCATTATTTCATACTCCACTGGAAATGTATCTTTTGAGATGAATTTACTCGCCAAATCTCAAAAAGGTCATGCAGTTCAAAGTTTGTCCACTAGGTGTCGTTGCCTTATACAGTACCTATCAGGAGAGGTTTTTATTCAAGTGTCAAATGTTGCAATATTGAGGGTTAAATATTGAAGTGTGCATTGTTAATGTCAATCATTATTTAATACTATAGACATCTATCTTTTGAGATTAATTTACTCGCTTGTGTTTTTCCTTTTAATGTTTATTTTATTAGCTTTTCTTTTTTAATGCTTAATGTCTTTCATTTTTTGTAAAGCACTTTGAATTGCCTTGCGTTGAAAAGTGCTATATAAATGAACTTGCCTTGCCAAATCTCAAAAAAGCCATGCAGTTCACAATGTATCCACTAGGTGGTGTTGTTTACACAGTACATAGGAAGGATTTTTTAATTAGGTGTTAGGTGTAATATGCAGAGTTACAGTTTAAAGTGTGCATTGTTAATATCAATCATCATGTAATAATCCACTGGAAATATATAATTTGAGATTCATTTAATCACCACATCTTCACCAGGTCATGCAGTTAATTGTCTTGACCACTAGGTGTCGTCGTTTTCTATCGTAACTAGCCGATTGTGTTTTTGGCAAATGGAGGGTTTACACATTTGCATTCATGTCTGAAGTCTGTAGAGATGCTTTGGCTTTGTGGACATCTTTTGTTGATCTTATCCTTGCACCAGTAGCTCAACATCTTTGTTTTATGATCAGTAAAACTGCCTCTCACCATGTCTGAAAAAACCATGCCGTTCCCAGTTTTGTCCACTAGGTGTCGCTGTTTCCGTAGTAAATCTAGATATGCATTTTTAATTAGGTGTTGCAAGATGGTTTTGATTTTTGCTTGGAGTATCTGTAAAGATGTTTTGGCTTTTTGCATAATTGTATCTGTCGCATCAACATTTCCTCACATCAGTGACTAAAGACGAATTGACGGAAAATTAGAAAAACTAATTATAGCTGTGACTTTCTAGCTAATTACTAAACCTCAAGAATACTCTGTTACTGTGGTTACATAATCAAGATTAAAGAAAATGTACCAACATAATCCTGCAGCCCTTTTGTGAGCTTATGTACTATCCTGCTACCTAAGGGTTTTTAGTAGTGTTGGGAAATCCTTATCCTTAAACCAAGATTGACTTGATTGAAGAGTCCTTAATAGTGTAGCCATTTCTCCCTCCTTCTGCCAAATTGAAGACAGTTTTTAAACGTGTTTCTCCAGGCAGGGAGCCAAACCAACCAAAGGATAATCTCTGTGGTGCTGGGGAATAAGGAAATGTGTTAAAGTTGTTGTTTTGTAGTTTTTGGCCCACGTAAAGCCCGTCAGATATCCTGGCAGACTTCCTACTCGTACAAAGCAAATGAAACCCCCGACCTTTCACCTCCTTCAGTCGATAACGGCAGCATCATATTCCCCTAAATGCGGGCTCCCATCACCCATGGTGCATTTTGGGAAGTGAGCGTCTATTTTAAGTGTGTGTGGTCGCCCCTGTGGGTTTCCTCTAAGTAGCTTTTAGCAAAGGGGTTGATAAGACTCTCCGCGGTAAACCCGGCGGTCTGACAGCGCATTAAGACCCCCTTTCCATCCTGCCCAGAGCAGCTTTAGTTTGAAGGCGTTGAAGGCATCGGGGCTGCAGGGATCTCCATCAGATCTGTACTGTGACGGGGGGCAAGCGAGCTCACATCGTGTGATATCTGTTTTCACCTGAAGAGCCTTAACGTGGTTCTCTCCTCATTGCAGCTGCGTTACGATGGACGTTGTCATTATATAGGCTTTAGGAGAAGAGGAAAGAGCATCGGAGAGGGTCGTCTTTCATCTGGACTTATAATAACTGTTACCAGACGATGTGGAGCCCTTACATTTCATATCATGCATGGATACATGGGGATGTAGAGTATGTGTTACTTGACCCAGGGAGGTCAAAGGTCATATGAGGTCAAGTGATGGTCACGTGTCTTTGTGTTTTGTTGAGCAGGTAAAGGTGAGAGAAAGAGATGCAGTTTAACTGTCACTATTTCAGCCCTCAGGGCGGACATCATGCAACTGAAGCCAATACTACCTCTGTGTGTGTGTGTGTGTGTGTGTGTGTGTGTGTGTGTTGTGGTGTGTGTGTGTGTGTGTGTGTGTGTGTGGTGTGTTGTGTGTGTGTGTTGTGTTGTGTGTGTGTGTGTGTGTGTGTGTGTGTGTGTGTGTGGGTGTGTTGTGTGTGTGTGTGTGTGGTGTGTGTGTGTGTGTGTGGTGTTGTGTTGTGTGTGTGTGTGTGTGTGTTTGTGTGTTGTGTGTGGTGGTGTGTGTGGGTGTGTGTGAGCACGGTTGGACCTGCAGCAGTAATTGAGTATCAAAAAGGTATATCTGCTTCTATTTGGGGAATCTCTTCTGTAGGCAAATTTAATACCGGGCTGCCAGGCAACACAACACCACACACACACAACATCACACACAACACACACACACACACACACACAGCACACACACACACACACACACACACAACCCAACACCACACACACACACACACAGCACACAACACACACATCACACACACACACACACACCACACACACACACACACACACACACACCACACACCACAACACACACACACACCACAACACACACACACACACACACACACAGAGTTCAGCTCATGTGGTTTTAATATTGGCTTGAAATGGAGATAATACATACTTTATAACATTTCAACATGTTGTTTTAATACTAACTCTATTTAATATAACTTCACTTCAGCTGCGAAACAGATGTTCGACTCGCGGTGTTTGTGACGCTCCTGGACTTAATCGTAGCTCTCTCGTCTCAAGCTCAACCAGGAGCCTTGAGATCTACGTCCGGTGTTCCAAACGTTCATATCAAATCACTTGCTCAGTGTGTGTTGGTCGAATTGATATTTCTCAAAAACAATAAGCGACAGAAACCAGCCTCTGCAGACCATTGACATGCACCCCCCCCTGCTGTCCAGCCCTCTGCAGGAAGGGAACACCCTGCAGAGGGCGATCGGCTTCTTCAAACCTACACGTGGCGTTAAAACATGATTCTGATGAACCTTCGCGTTCTGCGTCTCCATATCTCCCATGCCCGGCTCCACTGCACTGTTACGGGTTAGATGTTCCTCTGAACTCCCAATACTGCACTAATATTAGTTTACTATTAATTTAATATCAATACAGACGTTAGCTCTCTGATAATTATCACATGATTATTGATGGCAGTTATTTCCATGGTAACGTGCAGGGATGGGAATTACACATCCCAGAGGAGCAGAGGCTGGGGATATGGAGATGAGGGTGTGTGTGTGTGTGTGTGTGTGTGTCACCAACAAAGGCAGCATCAGAACATGTCAGCAGGCAGCTTCATTCCTTGTTCTTTGCAGAGGAGGTTGACCCGCTCCTCTTTGAAACTAATAAGCTGCTTGCCTTAGTGTGTACGCTCTAATCGAGACAGTGTGTGTGTGAGAGTGTGGGAGGGTGTGTGTGCGCGTGTGTGTGTGAGAGTGTGTGTGTGTTTTCTGCCAATGGGGAATAAGCAGCCGGTGTGTTCACGCTGAGCCGTGGGGGGGAGCACAGAGGAGGACGAGGCTCGTCTGAGAGGAGCATGAAGTGGAATTTGTCAGTTATCTTTTTTGCTCCTGATGCCTGTTATGTTCGTTATGCTCGGTGAGTAAAAGTGTGTGTGTGTGTGTGTGTGTGTGTGGTGGTGTGTTGTGTGTGTGTGTGTGTGTGTGTGTGTGTGTGAGAGAGCTGATTATCTGGATCGAATCAGCCTAATTGGAGAAAGGCTGCCGAGTTCTTTGGCTTCCTCCCGTTTCTTTTTCTCGAGGAAGGACTAAAGCGTGGTTTTAAATATTTCAGAATTGTTTTATTTAACTTTGGCGTTTTGTGAAAAGCTCCAAACTGATTGTTTTTAGAAACATGGAAGATATCACGGTTGCTAGGCGATACTCACAGTAATAGCAAAACATATTGTGGTGGCAGTGTGTAAAACGACGTGATTTGATTAGCTGACAAACAATAATCAACATTAATGCGGCAAAATGTTTAACCCCAATGAACTGACATATAGTATAATGTGTATATATATAATATATATATATATATATATATATATATATATATATATCGCACAGTAAAGAGCTGGAGTTCAAATAGAGGCAACAAAACATGTAGAAAAAGGGAATTTTCTGTATTTAGTCATCAGTGTTTTTGAAGTATTTTCCTATTTTTCATCTGGAATTATCCAAAAATACACAATACTCTAAGCCATTTTGCGTACTGAGTACTTTAACTTTTGATACTTGTACACATGTGTTGCTCTAAAGCAGGGGTGTCAAACTCAAGGCCCGGGGGCCAAATCCAGCCCGCGACTTCATTTTCTGTGGCCCCACAAGAGCTTGCAAAAAATATAATATTTTTTCAATAATGCCTTTTTTCTTAGAATTTGACTTTTTCTCAGATTTAGATTTTTTTCTCTCAAAATATTACTTTTTTTTTTCCTTCAGAATTTGGCTTTTCTTTTAAAATCATTTTGTGACATTCTCACTGAAGAGACTTGTAATTATTTGCCCCAGACTTCTACTTTCAGACGTAGTTAATTATGTTAAGTTATTACCCTATCCGATAATAATCCAATGCAGAGGCAATAATGTAATAATACATTATTTTATATATATTAAATATTTATATATGTATTTTGATATAGGCTTTAAAGTTACAACCGGCCCTTTGAGTGCAACCATAATGCGAATGTGGCCCGTGATGAAATTGAGTTTGACACCCCTGCTCTAAAGTGTATAAACTAGTAGTTTCTGTAGTATTTAAGACTTTTTATTTTAATTATGCAGAATATTTTATATTGCTTTGTTTATATTTGATTTAATATTTTTCATTTTATTTGTAATTGTTAATTATTTTTGTATTTTAATGTCTGAACACACTTCTGCTTCCGTGACGAAACCATTTCCCAATCTGCGATGAGTTGATGGGGAGAGTAGAGTTGTAGTATTTGTACACAGATCAGGAAGCAGTCCTCCTCACATCGCCAGCCTCTCAGCCCTCAGCCTCTCAGCCCTCAGCCTTACCCCTCAGCCCTCAGCCTTACCTCTCAGCCCTCAGCTTACCTCTCAGCCCTCAGCCTTACTCTCAGCCCTTCAGCCCTCAGCCCTCAGCCTTAACCTCTCAGCCCTCAGCCTTACCTCTCAGCCCTCAGCCTTACCTCTCAGCCCTCAGCCTTACCTCTCAGGATTACAGTCAGGGAAACGATGGAACAGCTGATCATTGTTTCTGCTTCACGTTTCGGTGCGATGAACACATCGTCTCTGATGAACTCTGATGAAGCTCCATCGCCCGTTTCCTGCGGTCTGTGACGACCACGTTCCACTTCCCACTAAAGTCTCACTGCGGCTGAGGTTCGCTCCGTGTCTCCAGACGTGAGGGTCGTCGATGTGTGAAAGTGAAAGCTCAGTCTGGGTAGCATGTGTTCCACTTCAGTCGTTTGGAAAGGAAACGGTTCGATCAGTGGGAAGACGTCGAGAACCCTCAAGCTTTGCTGCCAGGGGAAAGTCGTGACTTTCACGCGTCCTCCTCTCAGGAGTCAGACACACGTCGCTCAGCTCGACGAGCGTCTATTGTTTTAAGTATATTAGTTGTTGTCTTTCTGTGCTGATCGTCTGAGTGGAATTAAAACGGAGAACAATGAACTAAGATAAGATAAAAAAACAAGAGAAACCTTTACCAAGCCTCGCAGGGCAACAGGGACACGATAATAAGAATACAAAATAAGGAATGTCAACATATATCAAAATGAAAACAAAGACGACCTGACTCTGATATTTAAAACCGTGTAACGCAAAGTGTTAACGTGTACAGAC
>RQJG01052063.1:20355-59678 GCA_009756435.1 Chionodraco myersi
GTGTGTGTGTGTGTGTGAGCAAGCAGAGGTAAATCTCTGTTTGTATAAGACAGTGTGTATTTGGCTTCATTTGTGGTATCTGTTATTTATGCAAATATGTCACGAATGAATTCCATATTTTTTCTCATTATAGTAAAAAAATGAAAAAGCTTAAAATAAATGAAAATGCTTCAAAAGATATATGTCTTCTTTAAATGATCATGTGGAAGTGGGGTAGTGAATCAAAACAGCCCACTGTGGGGGGTTCCACATACGTTAACACGATGTATTATCATTTACACAACATGGCTGCAAAAAGTGACCGATTGACGACTTATTACATCCTCTGGTTGTGTCTTCATCATCTGTTGCTACGGTCAGCAGTGTGAGTGCATGGAGGAGGGATTTACACATGGACTACCCACAATGCTTCACTTCAAGGTGGAGGTTAAGAGCAGTGGTATATCTGAGGTATTTAATTATTCACAACAGATCATTGGTTATTACAGCAGTGACAAACTCTACCAGGGTGCAAATAAAAGACATCCAAACAGAACGTTCCTCACAATCCAGAATATCAGTTAAACCAAAGAGAAAGTTAGTCGATCTCTCACATTATTAAATCAATAGTTTTCTGTCGGTCTGTTTAGGGCTCTTGTTCTGAATAACTAGAAACGCCTTCACAGAGTTACTCTTGTAGTTTTCTGTACGCCATGTCCTCATAAGCTTAACTGACTTCCTGTCTCACGGATTGACCGTTTGATTGACAGCCTGTCTCACTCTCTGATTGGACGGAGATTGTTAACACACAGCTGTTACAGAATCTCACAGGAAATCTCTCTTAGCGACACGTTCATTTCACTCTACGTCCCTGATAACATCACATGCAAAGTGTGTGTGTGTGTGTGTGTGTGGGTGTGTGTGGTGTGTGTTTCACGTAAACAGTATGTGAGACAAAAAAGGTCAGGCCCCCCTCGTTATCCCTTTCAAACTGAAACATTTGCCAGTTCCTCTCCGCAGGTCGTTAGCTCCCCACCAGAGATGCTAATTATTGCCATGTCTTAGCCTTTACGCACACACACACACACACACACACACAAAAACACACACACACACCACACACACACACCACACACACACACACACACACACACACACACACACACACACACACACACACACACACACACACACACCACCCACCACACACACACACACACACACACACACACACACACACACACACACTGCTGTCACCGATGACGTCCGCGCTCACATGTTTGTGAGTGTAAGACTCGGTGACTGTGAGTTTCTTTCCCGAGTCATCGTCCAGTCAGAGAAACATGCTGGTTTACTTCAGAGTGCAGAGTCCTGGTCTAACGTTCTGCTCCAGGTGCACACAATGTCTCTCAAAGCATATTGAGAGTGTTTGAGAACGTACTTGTACTTGTTTGAGAGTTGAGCACGTCATTCGTTCGCTTTGAAAACACAAACTGTTACACTTGTGTGTTAGCGACGTGATGTGACTTGATAGGAAGCGCTTCACGACATAGCACCTGTGGGGGGCCGCACATGGCCGTCACTGTTACACTAGTTTTATAATTACGTTTTGTTTTTGTAATCCAGCCTGCCTCAAATTGACATAAAGAACAAATGTTTTTTTATTTACATTTAATCAGATAACATCATTAACATTCATCTCAAGCAGTTACGAATAAGACAAAGTGCATTTTTAATGACCTATTTTAATTTATGTTGTAAATACATTTCCGCACTCCAACTACTCTTTCCGCCTCTATCTTTATGGACCTCCTCTTCCTCTGGTCTCCTCCTCTTCCTCATGCACATGTCTTCCATTCTCCTTGCCCCTTGTGTTCAAAAGCTGTTACCGTTCATCGTGCTCGCGGTACATTTTGACCCACGATTTATCTCAGTCCAAAACACACACAAATAATGACTATCATCCAATATCATCATAACTAACTTATAATGCATTCATAACGCACGATCCTGTTGTACTGTAATGTTATCGCCCCAACACACATCGCACCACACATTGCACACGCTCAAGTGTTCCCGTGGGGGGAGGGTGCAGAGGGCGGGAGACCAGGTGCATGTTGCGAACAGTTATTGTTACAGTGGAGGAAGGGGGCGGGGGAGGGGCGTCTAAAGTCAAAGATGGATCTTGATTGGGCCAAATTTTACCCCGAGTCACCCAAAACATGCTGCTGGGTCTCCTCAGACCCCAACCCCAAGTTATATCCTTTTTTTTTTAGAGACCTTCAGAGGTGGCAAAAATTGTCAAAATCAGGTTTGTAGTGTTTATAAAGCCGTTGTGGAGGATATCATGAAGCCTGGTTCCGATACAAAAAACGAGAGCGTAGTTATTATATCATTGTAACTTGAAACGGGAGACCCGAACACATAAGGGTCAACTCAACACCCTAACCCTAACTTTTGTTTTAGTCTTTGGCTTTTAAATTGAAAGAACATGCCTTCTCTCATCTCTTAAACTCCAATTCCCATGATGCATCAGTCTCGCTTTCAGCTCTCTTCCCTTGTTGCCTTATTTCACCCAGAAAGTCGTTGTTTTCCTTCACTTGGACTTCAGGTTAAACTCGAGGCAATCCGCCGTCAGCTGGCGTTCATTCACTCTGCGCTGATTTCCCCAAACATTTCTAACTCTTTCTTAATTTAAAACCTTTGTAAATGTGACGAGCTCCTCCCGCCTGGCATCCCGGAGAAGAGAACACCAGGATTCATTTCTGAAAGAGTCATTGGATTCAGATGTAGAAATCTGCTGACGGTGCTTCAGGTCGGCCTGATGTATGGCTTCACTTCTGGAGATCAGTCAGCAGCTTTTCAGTGTGTTGGAAACTCTGAGAAAGGTGGACAATAAGTGCATCTGCAGCGCTTTGACGTCCACATGAACGCACACACACACACACACACACATGCACATGCACATGCACACGCACACACACACACAACACACAACACACACACACACACACACACACACACCACACACACACACACACACACACAACACACACACACACACACACACACACATATACACATACCATGTATACATCACTTCAGGGGACATTACATTGACTTACATGCATTTCCTGGAGACTTATCCTAACCTTAACCATAACCAACACATTCCTAACCCTAAACCTAACCAAGTCTTCACCCTAAAATTAACGATTGCCCTCATGGGGACCTCCAATTTGTCCCCATAAGGGAGGCGAGTCCCCACACGTGACTATGTAAACAGATGTAGGTCCCCACAAGTATAGTAATACTAGTACACACACACACACACATACACACACACATACACATACACATACACATACACATACACATACACATACACATACACATACACACACACGTGCACAAACTGCTCCATCTGGTCCTGGTTGAATGACTCAGCAGAATGTGATCAGCTTCTGACTGTTATGATGTCTTAGGTTGCAGCTTGTTGTGGGATATAAACATCTGCGTGTCGCCTCATCGTTTCTCTGTCTTTCGTTATCACAGATTCATGCCTTCATTCTCTTTTGTACACGTTATAGCTTTGTTTCTGGCTTTAACATCTTATATTAGCTTTGCAACTTTGCAGAAAGGCTTGATTTGACAACAGGGACATGGTTTATGCTGCTCTGTGTCTTCACAGGAATCAACACTGCTTTGATATGAAAGAATATGAAAAGTAAATCTCTCTCTCTCTGCTTCCTCTCAGGTGACATCACACAGAAGGGCTATGAGAAGAAGCGGTCCAAGCTGATTGGAGCTTTCTTCCCACAAACTCCAGGTACAGTTAGACTTCCCCTTTGTATCCACTCATAGAGCATCGTATTGAGAAGGGATTGAAAAAACCATCACAAGCATTGCATCCTACAGACAATGGATACAGTCAGAATTGAGTCTTCCTCACATGGAAGGGTAAACCAATTAAAACACTTTAAAGGTCTCAGATATATAAAAAACATGTCTATGAAGTGTTTTGCTCAAAATACCAGATCACCCGTTCTAGCCGTGCCTCATATCCCTATTTCACTTCCTGTTTCAAAAGTGCTGATCTGGGTATAAAGCTTAAAAAAATGGATACAAAGATAAAGAGGAGGGGTCTGAGCTCATGCGGGACCCGGCAGCTACCGTCTAATTAAATGCTGCCGTGATGAAACGCCATATCATGGATTATCAAGGCTCTGAAACAGTCTGGAGCTCAAAGGCTTTCTCTCTTGCCGGTTACACCACAAGGTGAGTTCCTTTCTACTTCCTGCTTCTTCACACACATGCTCTCCAGCACAGGTTAGCTCTGAGTGTTAGCGATGCTAATCTAAACACCGACCATATTACGTCCAGAACAGTCGGGCATTGTTTCTGATAGCAACGTTTCTGATTGGGCCGTGGGTCCACATTTCAGATGTTACGTCACATCGGACGCAAATCTGGATCAACTCCGTTGTTCCCCGTTTTTAGAGATTTGGGTACGGAGGAAAAGAGAGGGTTTTATTTTCTGATGCTGCGTGAGTTCCCCGACGCACCGGGGACACACCGGGGACACACCGGGGACACACCGGGGACACACCGGGGACACACCGGGACACACCGGGGACACATGTTGATGTAGAGAAGATATCACAAAGTGCATTTTGCATGATAGGTCCCCTTTAAGGCCAAACATCAACCTGACTACAAACGTGTCACTTCTATATCATATTGACGTCTTCCAGTTGAGGAGCAACAAGTCCTTAATAAATAACTGATGCTCCAAAGATATAATGATCTGGGATCAGGTATATGCCCGGCAAATAATACCTGTCTAGCTCCAACAGTCACTCGTACATTTGGGTTTGGATAATGTCTTTTCTTTTGGACTTCGTGTGGTTACTTTGCCTGTGTGATGTTCAACCAGGAAGCTTTTCCTTAGGCTAACACAAATAACACATTGCACGTATTCATCTATTAGTTTTACAGAGAGTTCGTTATTATTGAACTGAAAAGGCAGATTAGCACGAGCACCAATTTATTTATCTTTCCTTTTTGTCCGGTTGGGTTTTCTTCTCAAAACGAACTTAAGAATTAGATTTTCCTCCTTATAGTTTGTGTTGATTGCCATTTTACTACATTTAGTAGACCATGACCAGCTGAGCTGTGTTGTTGTTGGTAAACACACCTCGGGTAGATGTGACTGAGTCAATGATCCTAAAGTCCATTTCACAGTCAGACGCTCATCAGTCTGAGGATGGGACTGCAGCGTCACTGAGACCAGTGAAGCTATTACTGGAATATACTGTGTGTGTGTGTGTGTGTGTGTGTGTGTGTGTGTTGTGTGTGTGTGTGTGTGTGTGTGTGTGTGTGTGTTGTGTGTGTGTGTGTGGTGTGTGTGTGTGTGTGTGTGTGTGTGTTTGTGTGTGTGTGTGTGGTGTGTGTGTGTGTGTGTGTGTGTGTGTGTGTGTGTGTGTTGTGTGTGTGTGTGTGTGTGTGTGTGTGTGTGTGTGTGTGTGTGTGGTGTGTGTGTGTGTGTGTGTGTGTGTGTTGTGTGTGTGTGTGTGGTGGTGTGTGTGTGGGTGTGTGTGTGTGTGTGTGGTGTGTGTGTGTGCACGCGCTGGGGGGATGTCAGGAAGTGCATTATGGGAAGGAATGAAGGGTGTGGGATGGAGAAAATGTGTGGTATTCACATCCACGGCCCAGTGGGGGGTCGTCCCCAGTTCGCTATGGGGGGACCGGATGACACACACACCCCCTGTGTGCACACGCACACACTACATTATACCCTGCACATTCCTTCAATCCTGTTCCAATTTTTGTCGACCCCTTTACACACACACACCTAATAACACAATACTCCCTTGTTCCCTATACATGCACACACACCCACACACATACAGTACGCACACAGCACACACACATGCATACAGTACACACACATGCATATAGTACACACACACACACACACACACACGCACTCTGTAATGTGTTTCAGCGCTGAGGCCTGTTAATCTGCACTGATTGTGCTCCGCCAGGCCGATGCAGTTTGATTAAAGCATTTACAGCTTTCAAAGTAAAGCATTTCCCCAGTCGCCCGGATCTACACGGTTTCACATTATAGATTCGGTTTAGTTTCCTCTGAGGGCCATCATAAGATCCGGCACACAGGCCTTTCAAAAGCAGCCAAGAAAAGAAAGAAGAAAAGGCTTTTAAGTTGGTTTTGATTTATACACTAGGTGATACAAAGTGTTTAGACTGAGAGAACATGCATGCAGTGACAACAAGGTCGCCTGAAGGTGGTTTAAATTAAAGTTTGACATTGGTCATAAAGTGACAGCTTAGTTCGCCCACGCTGTGTCTCAAATTCACATGTGCTCTTTTGAGGGCATACGTGTGTCCCTATTCCACTATGGTAAAAGTACCTGGAACCTTCGTGCCTTCATAACGTCAACACGTTGAGTCTTCTCACACCGCACACTCGCCATCTTGGCTACTCATTAGAAGTTCCCTGACTAGCTGCGATTGCTGTTGCTCCGGTAAACAGTACTAGGGGTGTAACGGTATCCGTATTCGTCCCGTACCGTCGCAGTTCGGCCGTCACGGTTCGGCACATGCAGTCACACGGCGAATACGCCTTTTTTTTGGGAAAAAATTAATTCAGGGCAGCATCCACTACACTATATATAATCCAGGGGGCGGTATTGCGCCTAAAAGCTGTTTGCCAGCCGCCCTTAAACAATAAATGAAGAACAAGAAGAAACACAAGAACAAAACGAACAAAATACAAGAAGAAGAAAAGTTAGTATGGTGAGTTCAGATAACACACAGAAGCTAGAACCCACCTGCTTCTTTTAAATCAGCTGTGTGGGAACATTTCCCTGTGGACTGCAATAACGATGGTGTGCGAGTGGTGGATCTGACGAGGACGGTGTGTCGGCGTTGTTCTACAGCGGTCCGGTATGCTAATGGTAACACACGCCAAACATGCTACATCACATCAGAAGGCATCACCCAGATTTGCCAATCACCGGAGCCCGGCAAAAGACATGTCTTGAAAATATTACATCATAAATAATAAGAAAGTGTTTCAAGAGCGCAAAGTCGTTGAAAAACATATGCCAAAAGCTTCCGTTATTTATTTTTGGTCTCTCGGCTTTCATGTCTATTGGCTTCTTAAAAACAGCGGGGATCAGCTGTTGAACAGCTGTAACCGAACCGTGACTTCTGTGAACCGTTACACCCCTAAACAGTACTATTCAACTACAAAAGATGCAGGTTTTTCTTTATATTTCTGAGGTAACGTACCAACATGACGGTGTGAAAAGAAGCCACTGTTCATTTTACAAGGTTAATTGAGCAGTCCATACTGATTTGGTCCAGAAAACAATCGTGCTAGCTATCTAGCGAGCTAACAGCAGCCATTTTAGTCACTACCCGGTGTACTATACAAGCACTACGCATATCAATATTTTTTTTTACTGTAGAGGAAATGTACCAATATACGGGTGTTGATAAAAAAGCCACAATTAATTTAACAGTTTTAGCAGTTTGTCCTGATTTGGTACAGTAAATGATCGTTGCTAGCTATCTAGCGAGCTAACAGCAGCTATCGCTACTTCCGGTGTGGCCACAGTAGCCGTGTAAGATTTTCGACGACACTATATGGTAGAAACTCACCAATTCCCCACAGGTGTTGACAGTGTACTAAGGATCTGAATTGAGACACCTGTCATCACCTTCGTGCCCCAATTATTTGTATTCCTCTTTGCTGACGATAGAAGTGGCCTGAGGCAAAATGTCAGTATATTTCTCGACCCATTGTCATGAAAAATTAGGAATAACTTCTGTAGGAAATAATACAAATGTTGCAGAAGAAGAAACATTGACATTGTTGAAAAAAAGTAAGTAGCTGGTGGTAGTGTGTTTGTTAAATAGAAACCTACGTTGAAGCTGAGGTTCAAAAGACAGTTGTTGCCCGGTAACCTGATGTACAACTGCCTTCCTCATGGTGCAACATAACACAAAGGGCACATATCTGTCACTTCATGCACGTATTAAAACAAATCCCCAACCATAAGCATTTCAGGGAGAGTATGATCACCCCTTGGCTTGGTTTTTCAACATTACCACAACCTGGGGGATTCCTGCTGTGACTCAGCACTTCCCCAAAATGCATACCGTTGAACAGTTCCCCTAGTCTTTGCCATCGTCTGTTGAGGACATGGACAGACTGGTTGGTTTACTTCAGTTTTGCACACCCTGGGTCTATTGTCTATGGATGACTGTTGAGCATGATTTAAATACCATTGTCATTTCATAGATGTCTTGTCAGGGCCTGGTTCTGATTCAAGCCAAACCAACCTTGATCCCAATCGATACGCCCTGCATATTTCCCATGTCACGTACACACCTGATTGTCCACATACTATGACAACAAATTCCAAGTTCTCGTATTAACCTGGCATTGGGACAACTATTCCCATAACACGTAAATTAACAACTTTTACGACAACACAACACCCTTCCTGTTTGAAGCCACTCCTCTTCCAGGAATGATGCCCTCCCTCTCTAGTGAAGCTATTTAAGTTCTCTTCTTATCATTCAGTCATCACACACCTGCTCTAATCGGAACATGGCACAGGGGATCCATCTTGATCGAGCACATTTCTGCTGCTCAATCTGTCTGGATCTGCTGAAGGACCCGGTGACTTTTTCCTGTGGACACAACTATTGCATGGTGTGTATCACGGGCCACTTGGATACTCAGGATGATAGAATGATCTACACCTGTCCTCAGTGCCGGCAGCAATTCATGCAAAGACCTGCCGTGGTAAAAAACAACATGTTGGCGTTTGTGGTCGGGGAGCTGATGAAGATTGAAACCCCAGCTCCTCCTCCTCCTCCTTCTCCTGATGTGGACGAGGATCACAGCTCTGATCAAACTGAACATGTGGCCTGTGATTTCTGTGAAGAGGAAGCTATCAAGTCCTGTCTGCAATGCATGGTTTCTTATTGCGTGGACCACCTCCGACCACACTTTGAAGTAGCCCCCTTACAGAAACACAAGCTCGTGGAAGCGTCCGCGCAGCTCCAGGAGAACATCTGCCCTCGTCATCAAGAAGTGATGAAGCTGTTCTGCCGTACGGATCAGCAGTGCATCTGCTATCTCTGTTCGAAAGATACTCACAAAGGCCACGACAAAGTCTCGACTGCAGCAGAAAGGGTGGAGAAGCAGATGGAGCTTCAGGTGACTCGGCAAAACATCCGTAAGACGATCCAGGACAAAGAGAAAGACGCAAAGTGGTTTCAACGGGAGGAAGACGCCATTAATCGATGCGCTGAAGCAGCTCTGAGAAACAACGAGAACACCTACAAAGAACTGATGCATATCATGGAGAAAAGTGTCGCAGAAGTGAAGGAGAAGGTTACATCTCGACAGGAAACCGAAGTCAGGTGGTACGAAAAGGTTCGAGAGAAGCTGGAGCAGGACGTCGCCGAGCTGAAGAGGAAAGACGAAGAGCTGAAGAAGTTCTCACACACAGAGGATCACACTGGGTTTCTGATCAAGTACCCAACGTTGGTAAGTCTCAGTGAATCCACAGACACGCCCCCCGTCAAAGCCCGTCGCGTCGGGTACTTCGAGAAAGTCTCAACGGCTTTGTCCGAGGCCAAGGTGAACTTACGTGCGATTGTTGCGGAAGAATACGCAAAGGTCTCCATGACAGTAACTGGGGTGATAGCATCGAATACTAAAGACGAGCCCATCACCAGAGCCGACTTCCTACACTATGTATGCCAAGTAACTCTGGATCCAAACACGGCCAACACACATCTGAAGATATCCGGGAACGACAAAATGGTCACCTTCGTCAGTGATGAACTGGAGTATCCTCTTCACCCGGAGAGGTTTGTTTATAGCTGGCAGCTCCTGAGTAAAGACAGTCTGGACGGTCGCAGTTACTGGGAGGTGGAGTTGAGCGGGACAGCAGCTTTTGTAGCAGTCGCGTACAAAGACATTAGTAGATTAGGGGGCGTCACTGAAAGCATGTTTGGGTACAACGACAAGTCTTGGGCGTTGGATTGTTACAAAAACACCTGCACGTTCAGGCATGACAACGTTAGAACTCGCATCCCGGGCATGTGGTCGTCCAGAGTGGGAGTGTACCTGGATCCTGACGCGGGAGTCCTGTCCTTCTACAGCGTCTCTGAAACCAGGACCCTCGTCCACAGAGTCCAGACTATATTCACTCAGCCGCTCTACGCCGGACTCTGGCTTTCAGACGGAGTGTCTGCCGAGGTGTGTCGGATCAGGTAGACGGGAGGTATTGAAAAGAGAAGATATGGTGTGGATCAGGGATTTGTGACATCTGTACGATGCTGGAATACTTTAGGAAGTGTACGTCTTTATATAAAACAATGTAAGTAAAAGTGCTTGACATAAGATAAGAAGTACTTTGTTGATCCCAATTTGGGGAATGTTTGTGTTGCAGCAGCATGAAAAGACATGGCATTGTACAATAACAATGTAAATACTAGGAATAAACAAGAAAGTAGAAAATATACATGTTGAATTACAAAAATGTACAGTAAGAAATATAAAGCAAGTTAGTGGATATACATAAGTATGTGAGGCATGGAATATTAGATATTAAATTGAATATAAATGTAAAAGATGTAAATGTTCATTGAGATCCAATCACTAATTAAAGATCTGATCTGATTTTTGACAGCTGTACGGTGCTGGAAAACTTTTAACAAAACAATGTAAGTACAAGTGCTTAACACGAACTGTTCATTGAGATCCAATCACTGTGGTTGGAGATACATAATGTATATATTGGGAACTTGCTGTAGTTTTTGTTCTGTTTTTGGGCTATAAAAACGTTTTTAAAAATACATTTCTTAAAACCTCAAGGAAGTGGAAGTTAACGGTAACGGTTTCTATTTTGAAATAACTGAAGTTCAAACCTCTTCTGAACTTCAGTTATTACCTGCAGAAAATTGACATAGTGTTACATTTAGTTGGTCCTTCATACGTGAATACTTTTCTAGTTATCTCCTTTTTAAAACCAGTTAGATGTACTTATTATATTTGTATTGGAGTTAAAAGCTACATTTAAACCCAGGTAAATATGATTTGAATATTCAATATCGAAGAAATGGTTCCTCCATATATTTTTAACATTTAAAACCTGAACTCGTTCACCTGACCTGGCTCACATTAGTAGGTATTGACATATGTGGCGTTGCTCCAATTGAACTCGTCCCTACAAGTGGAACCGAATAAGAGACGTGAATCCAGGAAACTGTTTTAAATGGACCCACTTTATTTTAAAGACTTTACAAACTGGCTGAATCCCTGTCTTTAAAGTCTTATTTTAGTGAGCGTCTTTCTATATGTATGCAGATAATGACGGCATTGAATTTGGAACACCTCTCGTGTTGAGGCCAATTCCTCGTGTCAGGTTGGGCTTGATTTTTATTGGCTGTGTTCATTGTTTTCAGAATCAGTGACACTTCTGCATAGCTGGCAGCAAATCTGTCATTTAAGATTCTTACCTGACAGAAAGAGAACACTCTGCAGCTGGTTTCTGTGTGAATGTTCTGCATGCCATCCCAAAAATGTTGCTGCACCTTGCATCAGATAATGCCAGTAATAGCGAGCAATTTGTCCGACTGAAACGAAACTAGAAACGAACATTGCACAATCTGTCAAACTTAAAACAACAATACAGGATTAAACCCATCCCATTATAATCATTAAGTAATTTGAAAAACATTTACTTTTTGTGGAATTCCTCTAATTATGTAGATCTCAAATCTGAATATTCTGTATTTTTACAGAATACGATAGAACAAAAAATGAAATATTTTATGACTTTTTTGTAAATATTTAACTTTTATGAAGAGCTGAATATACAATTGAATATACTGTGCTGTGTATATATATATGTTATATTTACACTATGTTTTAATGTCATTTTCTTTTCTCTTTTGAATACATATTATTTTAAATATTTTGTTGTATATATTATTTTGTATGGAGTGTTTTTTAATATATTTCTTTCCATGTTGGTACGTTTTTTTGTGTGTGTGTAAAATCAGGCCAACGTAAAACATGGCTTAGTTTCGTGATACATCTGGAAATTGTGTGTTTTGTGTTACCCTTTAGGGTTGTTAAGACACTGTTGGTTTTAGTGTGTTATACTTCATCAGGTCTTTATTGGATTTAGTTTTGTTCTATCTGCAGTAGAATAAATGAGAGTCCTGCATTGATTTTCTTTAAGGTTTCAGTGTGTGTGTGCGACTGGTTGAGATCCTGTTTAAAGTGTTTGTTGTCAGACAGATGGAGAAAAACTGGAAAGTGAACATGTCATTAAGTGGATGATTTATTAATTGAACGTCACCTTCAGTTTTAGTGGTAAAAACCTCATCTGTGTGACAAAGAATACAAAATACCTGCAAGTAGTCAAGTGTGTTCGTATGAAGGGTTCATCACAATCAGAATAACACGTATTAATAAGTTATCTCACGGGGACATTAGGTTGTTAATAATAAATAAATACAATTACAAATATTTATTTTAAAATGAGAAGTCAAGTTAAAATGATGTAATGAAAGTGTGCACTAAAGATACAAATAGATTGAATACATTATTTCTATAAACAAGATGATAACAAATAAAGATTTAATATTACATTGACATAAGAAGTTAAAGTAAAAATGTGCACATTGTACATTAATTAACAACAATACATATGTAAACAAATGTGTACATTACAAGATATGCGGTTGTGTGTTAGTATTAATAAATATATTAATGCAAAAATGTTTTAACGGGTACCAAGCAATGTTCACCGTGATACCGTAGCATGCTAACAATGTTTTGGACGGATTGAAACTTTGAACTGATGATGCAGCCTCATACAATGTCAGTAGATAACTAAATTTATTAGGATTAATCTTCTTGGAACCCTGAATCTCTGTACCAAATGTTGTGCGGAGATGTTTCAAAGGAAAAGTAAACACGTTGGCCTTCTGGTGAAACTGTAGAAGAACTCAGAGAAACTTGGAAATCAGTCGGATTAGTCTTCTGGGCATTATTGATATCTGCACCAGGGACGCGGGAAGGGGGGCTGCTGAGGGGGCTGCAGCACCCCCATCTGCTGGCGGAGAGTTGTAACTGCAACGCCAACAAGTTCACTAAACAAATCAATACATTTTTATTTTTATTTACTATTTTTGAGTTAGCATTTTAGTGTAAGCAGTCTATACAAAGCTTCACTAATAAGAGAAAGTGATAATGCGGTGTGCTTCTTCTGTTGCTCTGCTATAGAAAAGAAGCTCGTCAGTGCAGACACGATCAGGGATGGGAGTTTTGTGAAAGCAGGGTTTAACATCTGGCGAAAGGCAGGGGAAACATTTAGGGAGCATGAGAAGTCCCATCAACACACAGGCCATCAACTGGTGAATAAATAAGTACAAAGTGTCTGCAGGAAAAATAAGAGTTAGAGTAAAGGATTGAGAAGAAGATATTTCTACAGAGGAAGTAGAGTGGTTCTGGTGTTGGGGAATCCATCCCTCCATGCAGACTCCCCGAAGGAAACATCTGAGCGAGGAATTTCCCAGACCTGCCGTTAACTGCCGCTCTTTGTACGCTCGAATAATCAGCTTCCCGCTTCTCTGAGAGCCGTAATGAAGACAGATGGGGGCGGGGAGATGGAGGCCCATACAGTAGATCAGCCGCTGCGTAGCTGTCAGTAACAGGGAGGTTATTATCCTCAGACGTATCGATCGTGTGTGTGTGTGTGTGTGTGGTTCTGCTAGTGGGCTGTATTTCCCATGGAAGGTTTGAGTCATGATTATCTGTATTATTCAATATATTAATAGTTATTTATGGATATATGTTTTATCAATTGAACATGTATGTTTTAGCTTATAGCTTATATTTTTTCTTTTTTTGTGTGAAAATGTTTAGAGTTGAGTGCTTCAGTTTATTGAATAGGTTTTATTTAAACAGTCTATACACTAATCTGTAAAACTCATATTGGAAACAGCTGTCTTAAGTACCTACCATGTTCAATGCATTGTGGTCAAATCATTCCTTTTGTTTTCAATATAAAATGAATTCACTTACAAATGTGTGTGAATATTTACGTCTGATTTCTGCTGAGTCATGCTTTTTTGGGGGATTTAAAACTGCTTCCAACATCCTCCAACCTCACCCCGTGTTATTATTGATTTGGGCTAATTGGCACCATTCAACGTCAACGACCAGTTCCTGTGTGCAGTGTTTCCATAGATGTACAGACTACTATCGTTGCATCATTTGATCCTGAAGAAAACTTAAAGACGTGGTGATTCTCATGCAGATGGAAGTAGTGTTCTTTAGTAATGGTGTGTATGTGCATCACCTCTGTGTGTTCAGAAACTAAGGACTACACTTTGAGCAGGAAATGGTTTCTATCAGGCCTGAAGGGTTTTGAAAGCTTCTTAATAACGTCCCTGAGCTCTGAGTCACAGCCTCGGCTGCAGCGGAGGTAAAGCGTCCAAATCAGAAGCCAAACGGCAATAAATAACCTCCTGTTGTTTCTAGAACAGCTGCAGGTTTGTCCTCTTTCTCATTGGGAGAGACTTCTGTCATGGATCAATGGTTTATTTACAAATACATGCGAAAAAGCAACGGTACAGAAGCATCCAGAAAAAACACAAGAAATATACGAAAAAGTAGTTTTTCAGTTAGAATAGATTTTCGATTTGGAGATATACCTACTTTGGACTCGCACTTGAACTTAGACTTTTATACATATATATGTGTGATATTGTTGACTTACATCCTTTGTTTTGTATTTGTAATTACTCATGCTTGTGTGAACTCTCAGCTGGTTCTCTACCATCGTATTCCTGTTGCCGCTTTAACACCTGAATGTTTCTAAAGGTTTCTGTTATCTCACCTTAAAGGAAGAGTATGTGTTAAATCTGCCCCTCTTTGTCTCAGGAATGGACCCGCAGGGCCAGGAGAGGAGAGGTCCGGTCACCCCCTCCTCGTCCTCACGGTACCACCGCCGGCGCTCCTCTGGATCCAGAGACGAGCGGTACCGATCAGGTGAGGAACAGATTCACCTTGACCCTCCATTAGTCTCTTTGTATCTCGTCTATCAACTCTCCAGTATACAGGGAACAGTCGATGAGGCTCGGCAATCCCCTCAGTAGCATTATGGGTTATATAAGTTAAGCTTAAAGTGGTACCATGTTTTTAAAATGTTAGTTCTTCCAAATACAGGTAAGGATGTCATTATCATGTTGAGGTCTTGCCTGCATATCAATGAGGAAACCTGATTTATTTCTGGTCCACGCCAACGGTTACGACAAATATAGTTTGTATAGAAGTCTATGAGAAAATGAGACGAGGGATATCACCCCGCTGATACTTGGATGTTGAGGCCAATCTTAAATATCTCGACGTTATCTGATAAAGATATATAAATTACAGGTTTTTAAAAAGTAGTTCCTCCTTTCTCTGAGCTCACATGTCGGAAGATCCCCATGTTCCATCCGTCTTATATTTATCTAGCTACAGTCCAGTTGTGCATTGGTTCAGAGAGGTTTGTTTGGACACCTGGGAACACATCGACACCTAACCTCGATCCACTCATCATCCTGATCACGGCACAGAGACATTATCTGCACAATCTGTGGAGAAAGCTTTTCGACAGATCTGTCCCGGCTCTTTGAACATGCGTTGCTTGCTTTAGTTCCACCTGATGCCCGGTAAAGACGAATATGGGATTAGCTGAGGGTTTAAACTTCTCTTCAGTGGCGTCTCATGCTAAAGCGATCTGTAGGAATGTGCAGTGGTGACGTTTGGAAGCAACGATAGGCAGTTCTCTAACAAGAAAACAGACGGGAGTTCCTGGATCAGCGGGAAAACCTGATTCGACCTGAGCGTTTGTTTGCACAGGATTTAAATCCATAAAAAAAAGCTTTTAACCCATTAAGGTGGGGAAGAAAAGCTGCGTGAGCACCTTTCAAATGTCACACACACTTACTTTTACACCCTTTTCCGTCACACTCGGTCGACCGCAAGACAATAAACGTGCACTTGAGATTGAAATCACCTCCGTTCCCCGCGCACAAGTTAAACAAGCGTACATGTGTGAGCTCCATTCATCCGGCACATGTCTGACTGATGTCAATATCGACTTGTGTGTGTGTGTGTGTGTGTGTGTGTGTGTGTGTGTGGTGTGGGTGTGTGTGTGTGTTGTCAGCGATGGACACTGTTCAAATGAAACCAGCTGTGGCTACACGGCGGCGTTTTATCTCGCTCTTAGAAACACTCGTTTACAGAAACGTCTGCTCCGACACTCCCCGAACTCGATCCATTCTGGAAAAACCTCAAGGCCTCTTGGGAGCCGCTGTCTTAGACTCTGTGTCCGCAGCCTGAACGTGGATACATGGGAACACGGTGCTCATTGTGCGGAGAACACTGCAGCACAAACACAGCTGACGGTCTCGCTGCTGCTCCTCGACTTTCACTGGAAGCACTCTCTGTTGTTTAACGCTCTCTGTTTACACTGAAGCTAATTGGCTTATTTCTTTTTGTATTGGTTCGTAAGTCGCACTCGGATCGTTTATTCAAGTAAAAGTACTTCATTTCAAACAAAATTCCCGCAAATGTCTCAATTCTGCTGAAGTATCCATCTTGTATTGGCAAAGTAAAGCGCATGTGTGGGAAGATACCCATGCCTGAAATTAATCGGCTTATTTCCGTTATCGGTTTGTCGCACTCGGATCGGTAACTCAAGTGGAAGTACTTCAAATGTCTCAATTCTGCTAAAGTACGAAGGTTTTAACGTCTAAATAAACAGATGACGGAAAGACGTCACCTGTGACTTATTTATAAATGTTACTTTATGACATTATTAGATATATATTTCTTCTCTAATCCAGGCTTTGAAACCATCTAAGAAGTGTAAAGGGTAACTGTTTCTGGACATCTAAATGCGTCGACAAGACACCGTTTCAATCTGCGATAATGCGTTCTTAATCTGTCATTTCATTCGTCTGAATTGTGTTTTCTCAGATAAATATAGACTCAAAGGTATTAAAATGTATAGCATGTATAAAATAGGATAACCTGAAATAGGGAAGTACCTCAGAGTTGTTATTAAGTACACACTTGTGTCTCCAGACGTTCACACAGAGGCGGTGCAGGCGGCCCTCGCCAAACACAAAGAGAGGAAGTTGGCGGTGCCGATGCCTTCCAAGAGGCGGTCGCTGGTGGTCCAGACCTCCATGGACGCCTACACACCACCAGGTACGGAAACATACAGTCTGTTCTCTAGGTCAGAGAAACGTAGTCGACTAACACTCATATTGGGGCGGTTTTGGCGCAGTCAGAGCGTTGATCATCAGATCAAGGGGCGTTGGTGAAGTCCAGTTCGTGACCCGCCTCGGCCGCCTCTGCGTCAGGCCGTCGTGTCCATGGGCAAGACACTCTCACTGTCACTCAGTAATGACTCTTACATGTCTAATATGTAATTATAAAGCGCTTTGAGCACCTGTAAAAGCGCTCTAATTAAAAATGTAATCCATTATTATTATTATTATATGTTTCTCAGGAGGTAGAGCGGTCGATTTGAAGGTCGTTGGTTGGGTTCCCAGCTCCTGCAGTCAACATGTCATGTGTCCTTGTGCGTAATGACAGGAAAAAGGCTGTCTACATATTTCCCGTTGAGTCCATTCACCAGAAGACTTTGGAGAATAATGGACGGTTTCATTTCATCAACAATCGTGCGAAAAGGACCTCTTTGATTTACCGGAGATGTGCTCTTAAGTTTCTTGGGAATAATTCATGACTTGTCTTTTTGTCGTGAAACAATGATTTCTAACGAGGAGACGATTGCTTACCCTCTCTGATATAAAAGGTCCCGTTACAATTTGTAGTTGGAGGCGTTTCCACGAGTTACGTTTCCTTTCTGCACAGATTTATGGATCACTTTTTTATAGCTTCCGACCATTGATTGCTCTTTTGTCCGGATGTCTTTGTTCGATCACTGCTGCCTGCTGACATGTACGCAGGTGGAAACAACTGTATCTCCAGTGTTGAGGGACTTAATGTCACTCAGCGGTCCCTGCTGAAACCCGAAGTAACCATCTCTCCTCTGTAAATGTGCACACGGACGGTGGCGCTGATCCGATGTGTCTTTATGGAGCTGGTTTAACAAGGGCGTTAATGAGGCCGTTACTCCTCCGGCTGCAGGACAGAGTGTCGCTGAACTAATCATGAGTTGGACTAATGGCTCAAAGAGGAATCTGCTGCAGCTAGATATTAAGTACGAGGGCAGGTTATTGGATCAATGTGGGCAACTAATGCTCGTACTATTTTCTCATGAGTGATTCTACATGTCCAGGGTCTGTTTTAGCACACTCTTGCCCTTCCTTTATCTCACTTTAATGCCCTTTCTTTATGTCTTTGTACTTCCATAATACTTCTTCTTTAGTGAGTAGTGTAACACTCAAGAAATCAAATAAACACTAGAGTTTTTATCACAATATGGAAGAGCAAACACTCAAAATAAGAAGTCAATTAAAAGTTCTAGCAGATTTGGTAATGACGGCGAGGTGAACTCTAATGTAACAATATGTTAAAACCAAATGGCACTACTTTGAAGGCCAATAAATCCTCCCAAAAATACAAAACTAACATTGTGTCTTGGTATTTTCTCTCAAATATAAGCCCAGTAGTACGGTGGCCTACAGGTACAAACGCATTAGGGTTCAAGGGTCTTTATTGTCAAACTAACTTAGCTACAGACTAATTATGTCGTTGAAAATCTTAGGTCACAGGCTTCTCCAACAATGCAACACAATAATACAGATAAGCGACAATATTAAAACAATATTAAAATATACTATATTAAAAGTAATACAAAAAGAAAAAAAGTGAGAAAAAAAAAGTGGAATAGTGCAATAGGTGTCTATACTGTATACAAGTTATTGGAATGATAATGGATAAATAATTACTAAGTATAGATGAAGGTTATGAAATTGTTTCAGCAGTTCAGTTGTTTAACAGTCTTATTGTCTGCGGGAGGAAGCTGCCGAAAACACAAGAAAAGATGCAAATATAAAAAACACATGTCCCAAAATCCCTGAACGTCACCAACCGGTCCCAGCTGTGTGCGTCACTTTTTAAAGTCCCCTGGTTTCCGTTGAGCTTCTTGCAGAGTTTTGTTTATGCAGCGCTTTGTTGCTGAAGATGTTTCTTCATCTGCATGTTTTTTGGCACGTTTGTGTTTTTATATTTGCATCGTTTCTGAAGATGCAGCGTGTTTCTACTAATGGAAGGGTTGTGTGCCGTCGTAGCACGCTTGCCGTGAGTCTATAAAAACACACATATATATAGACTCATTTTGAAGGCTCGGTTATTCCTAAAAAAACCATCTGGTGGGTTAGTTTTTAATCCACCATACTGTAGGAACATTGATTTGAGACTAATTTTAGCAGCGGATTCATCAAAATCTGAGTATTTGTGGCAATAAACAACAGGATGTGAGTTCGTAATGAAGGAACATGTCACAGATGGATGGATGGATAGATGGATGGACAGATGGATAGATGGATGGATAGATGGATGATAGAGGATGATGGATGGATAATGAGGCGATGATGGATAGATGATATGGGATAGAGATGGATAGAATGGATAGATGGATAATGGATAGATGATGATAGATATAGATAGATGAGGATATATAGACTGGATGGAGTAGATGGATGGATGGAGGAGGATGATAGATGGAGGATAGATGGATGGATGGAGGATAGATGCATGGATGGAGGATGATGGATGGATGAGATAGATGGATGGATAGATGTAGATGGATGGATTAGATGATGATGGATGATATATGGATGGATAGATGGAGAGAGAGGATGATGATAAGAATGAGGATAGCATGGATAGATAATGATGGATAGATAGATGGTATGGATAGATGGATGATGATGGATGATGGATGGATAATGGAGGATAGGATGGATGGATATAGAGAATAAAGAGATAGATGAGATGATGCATAATGGATGGATAGATTGGAATAAATGAATGAAGATAGTGATGATAGATGGATAGATGGATGAATGGTCATTGATAGATGGATGGATGGATGGATAGATGGATAGATGGATGAATGGATGGATAGATGGATGGATTAGATGATGGATAATGGGATTATTAGAGCAGGATAGATGGATAGAGATAAGATGATGGATAGAGATGGATGGATAGAGGATGCAATGATGGATGGATGGATAGATGGATAGATGGATAGATGAGAGATAGATGGATATGATGATAGTATGATGAATGGATAGAAGAGATATATGATAGAGAAAATGCGATAGATGGATGATAGATGGATGGATAGATGGATGGATGATAGCAGGATAGATGGTATAAATGATAGATGGATGGATAGATGGATGATGGATAATGGATGGAGGAGGATAAGATAAAGATGATGGAATAGATGGATGATGGATAGAAGATAGATGATAATGATGGATGGATGGATGGATGGATGGATGGATGGATAGAAAAGTCAAAAATACTGCAGTAGCAGGAATATAGGAATATAATTGTTATCAGGAAGTAGAGCTCGATGGCACAGAGGAATAAAGAGCAAATCTAACTGTGAAGGGTTAGTTGGAGAATCCAGCATTTCTGTCATTTGGGCCGTCTTGTGGAGAATAAGGCTCATAAATATAACACACACACAGACATTTATAGATACAAGTGTACGCAATGTTCAACAAGCACTGACATAAATCCTTCATAAATGTACAAACACGTTTTCCACACACATGAACATCATTACGTTGTTTTTCCACAAAGCAAGGTACACACACTCACACATGACATCTTGCAGATTTAAAAAGAGCTCACGTCCTCAGGGAGCAGTTAAAGCAGACACACACACACACACACACACACACACAACACACACACACACACACACACACACACACACACACACACACACACACACCACACTACAGACACACACCCACACACACACACACACACACACACACACACATCTGCCTGTCTGCCAGTGGGGTTTATCCGAGGACAGCACAGGGGCTTGTTGCTGAGCAGCAGGTCGTTTCGTGCAGAGATGACGAGCAGGGGAGGCTTTTTATTGGCTGACGACTGCTGCATTTTCCCAATTTCTCAATAAATATGTTTTAGCTTTATGAAAATATGCTGCTGCGTGTCAGAAACTGCCTCTCTTCTCTCTCTGTGTTTTCGTTTACTTCATGGCAACCCTGGGTAGCCTGGCAGCATCTTGTTTCTGTCAACATGTGTGTGTGTGTGTGTGTGTTGTCACTCTGCAGGGCCTTGCTCCAAACAAGGCTCTTCATTTGCCAGTTAACCATGTCAGCAAAGCACTATGGGTAGTTTTCACGTTTTCAAAACGGCGTCAAGTCCCATGGCATTTTATTTAAAACTGCAAATGTCAGGTGTCTCTATTGTCAACGTTGTTTTAATTTAAGCAAACAATCTTTAATAATGTGCTTTTAATCTTTGCATCGGAAGATTATTTGCAAATTAGCATTTTGATATTTTTATGTTTTTGTTTGTTTACATATTTTGGGAGTCAAGTTAATCCACATGTGCTTATTGTCAGCATGTGGTGTATCTACTTTAAAGAGTCCTCTCCTGCTGATGTTCAGGTGTAGATCAGTATGTAGTGTCTCTACTTTAAAGAGTCCTCTCCTCCTGATGTTCAGTGTATATCAGATGTAGGTTCTACTTTAAAGAGTCTCTCCTGCTGATGTTCAGGTGTATATCAGTATGTAGTGTCTCTACTTTAAAGAGTCCTCTCCTGCTGATGTTCAGGTGTATATCAGTATGTAGTGTCTCTACTTTAAAGAGTCCTCTCCTGCTGATGTTCAGGTGTATATCAGTATGTAGTGTCTCTACTTTAAAGAGTCTTCTCCTGCTGATGTTCAGGTGTATATCAGTATGTAGTGTCTCTACTTTAAAGAGTCCTCTCCTGCTGATGTTCAGGTGTATATCAGTATGTAGTGTCTCTACTTTAAAGAGTCCTCTCCTGCTGATGTTCAGGTGTATATCAGTATGTAGTGTCCTCTACTTTAAAAGAGTCTCTCCTGCTGATGTTCAGGTTATTCAGTATGGAGGTCTCTACTTAAAGAGTTCCTATGCTGAGTTCAGGTAATCAGTATGTAGAGTCTCTACTTTAAAGAGTCCTCTCCTGCTGATTTCAGGTGTATATCAGTATGTGTAGATCAGTATCTATAGTGTCTCTACTTTAAAGAGTTCTCTCCTGCTGATGTTCAGGTGTTTATCAGTATGTAGTGTCTCTACTTTAAAGAGTCCTCTCCTGCTGATGTTCAGGTGTATATCAGTATGTAGTGTCTCTACTTTAAAGAGTCCTCTCCGGCTGATGTTCAGGTGTATATCAGAAATGAAGTAGAAATGACCTCATCAGTTGTATTTCATTGTAATGAGTTGTGTGTTTTTGTACACCTAATGAACGTGAGTCTCTTAATCACTCTTCATTTTATAATCTCAGCGGTCTTTTTTCTTTTTGGTTTGGATGGTTGTTGGACTAATTTACTGCGCTGTGGGACAAATGCACCTGTGTGTGTGTGTGTGTGTGTGTGTGTGTGTGTGTGTGTGTTGTGGTGTGTGTGTGTGTGTGTTGTTTTGTGGTGTGTGTGTGTGAGAACTGGGTCAGCTTCTGTTGTTATTCATATAACCACTATTAGTCCCACAATGCTTTGGGCATTATGGAAATCACATGCAAAACATGTGCGCACACACACACTCATACACACACACTCATACACACACACTCACACACACACATTTGCACACACTCTTTGTAAAACAAACTTTACTCCACCCCCCCACGGCAACTCTAAACAGATGGGAGCTGAAACATTTCCAGGCTACTGACGAAAGAGCCCCAACAAACACGGAAACTATTTTTCTGTCAGTAATATATATTCCACTTATTATTGGAGTGGACCAGATTCACGTTAAAGGTCACTTGTTTTTAACGGCTTGATTTAGAGGATGCTAACCTGGGATTATTCTCAATGCCAGTTATTTCGTTGATTACTTTCTTGATTAAAATGTATATTTTTTTGTCTTTAAATGTCAGAAAATGGTGAAAAAAAGGTTGATGCGTGTGTCCAAAAGCGTAACATGACGTACTCAGATGTCAACGGAATGTGAATGACTTCTGATAAAGAAGTAAAGAAACCAGAACATGTAAAGAGAGAGAAGTTTGACTCAGCCCAGATTCATATTTGTATTTTGAGCATAACTGGGACATTTTCTTCATGTTTTAATGTTCAAAAGGTTTGTGATGTGTCAACTGCTTAGAGATGTCCCTTAGCCTATCACATACAATGTCTTGGAGCGCTAGCCACATTGTATTTATTTTTTGATGATAATATCAGCAATCTTAAAATAATTTGCATTCCCTCTGATGTTGTAAATAATATCACAATTGCAATATCCATCAAAATAGATATCGTGCAGCCCTACAGTATAGTCCACCATTTCTACTTCTGTCATTGTAATAAGAATACATTTCATTTATATAGCATACTTTCAAAACAACGACATCTCAAGGTGCTTCACATCGCGAGCATAAAATAAAATAAAAAGTTAGCAAGGAATATATTGAATAAAATATTGTTATATAAAAAAGGTTAAGAGCATAAAAGGACAGTCGGTAAAATGTAAATAAATCTCAATGTTCTGACTTTTTCTCAAAATCTAAAAATTCTGACTTTTAGTATTAGTTTAAAATGTTAATAATCCCTGGTCCCCGGCTTGAGCTTCAAATCAGGATCCATGTATCTGGGATCCTCCCCAGAAAGGAAGTAGTCCTCACATACAGAGACTAGTTCCTTCACAGTGTCCTTCACATGCTGATATCCAAGAGAGGGAGTCACACAGTCACAAGATGGAGGGATAGAAAGCAGTATTCAATGTTTACTTCAGATTACCTCCACGTCAGAAATGAGCATGCTTGATGTCTCTCTCCATAGAGGCTGAATCCTCATGTTAATCACATAGCTATCACATGCCTCACACAGTCCTGATGCTCTTCTCGGTCATCACACATCCTGTCATGCTCACAGCTAACTTTGATACCTTTGTTAGCATGCTACTCTGATGTTGGAAGAGGACACTCAGTGTTTTCCCAACAGATGCAGAGGTCCGTTTGTTCTCTGGAAGCTGAGTGGTGCTTTGTTTCAAGTTTCAACTCCACTCTTCTCCCCCCCTCAGATACCTCCTCAGGCTCGGAGGGTGAGGGTCAGGGCGATGAAGAGGAAGGAGGTGACGGTGAGGAAGATGAAAAAGATGGAGGAGGAGGAGGAGGCGTTGGAGGAACAACAACGTCCAGTCGGGACGGGAGCATCAGCATGGAGCGATGGATAAACAGAACCATCCACGGCACCTCCTCCACCAACACCTCCTCCACGGCCTCCTCCTCCTCTTCCTCCACCCGCAGCGGGGGGAGCGGGGCGGCCGGAGGGAGGCTGGCCGACGTCCTCGCCCAACACGTCCACATCTCCGCCCACCAGCACCACGTCAGACACCACCACCACCATCATCATCATCGCCACAAGACAGGTAGGAGGACACGTCGGAGGCACGAGTTCAATCATTCTGATTCCGAAAGAAAACTGTTGGGAAATTCGCAGACCGATCGAGAAACCCAGTGAAGTCCAGGCGATCTTAGGCAAATAGAAACTTTGAATAATTAAAAAGTCCTGACAACTTTAGAAAAATTCCGTTAGCAACGAACAAAGACAGCGTTAGCAACATAAGACCACCTCAAAGCACTCTTAGGGAGATCTAGACACCCGTAGCGAACTACAGATGACTTTAGGAAAGTCCAGACACTCTTAGGAGGAACATCTTTAGCAATGTGATCGTAGTCTAATACCAAAGACCAGAGACACTGTGAGCAAACAACAGACGCCCTTAATCTACTTAACGCCATCAGCAAACCGACGATTTAGCCACATACAGTTTGAGAGTCCAGACACTCATAGGAAAGTACATCGAGACAGAACTTCCCAGTGAGGGCTTTCTGACGCAACAGTTAGTCATCTTTAGCGAAGACAAAGGACCCTTAGAAAACAATCAGAATCGAGATGCAACGTCCAGGCAGTCTTAACCACACGATGAACAAACTGCTCTTGGCAAAGTCCAGACATCTTCAGGAAAGTCGAGACATTCTCAAGGAAGTATACAGACACGCTGAAACTTCACAATAATGGTTTCCCTAATCCTGACGGCTTTAGCCACATCATGCCCCTCTTAGTCGAACACAGACATCTTTAGAAAAGACCCTTAACACACTTCAGACAACCTATCTGTAATCCAGATACTTCCGGGAAGGTCCAGAAACATCTTGAGCAAGTGTTCTTGGCCAAACCTTAGCAAACCCTAAACATTTAAAAGTCTAGATACTTATTAGTGAAAATCTATTTTAGCAAAGAACGGAAACTTCATAAGCAAACAAGACACCCTTAGCTAACTACAGATAACTCTTAACCAAATGCCGTCTGTTGGCCACATCCAGACATCTTCAGCAAAGTCAAGACACCTTAAATGCTAATTAATAAAACCTTTAGATCTCACTTTACTTTAGCAGACTCCTAAGCAAAAAAGAGAAGTGTAGTTGTCCCCATTCTGACTGCTTGTTGTTGTTTTTGTTGTGCTTTGAGTTGGGGGTAAAACCTCCCGCTAATGCAGTCCTTCATACATTTGTATATTTCTCTAACTTTTATGCTTTTAAGCACAGAAAACTAAACTATTCCACATGTTGTCAAAGAATCCTCTTAAGACCCAGAGAAAGTCCCTGAATCCCAGCTTAGGAACAACACGACTGAAGCACTGCAGCGAGGAACTTCAAAGCTTGTCGTATTACATCTTTAAATAAAGAAACTTCTCCTCTTTATTCATTGAGGTGGTAAAGTTAGCTGGCGGTTGAGAAGTTTATCGTGTGTGTGTGTGTGTGTGTGTGGTGTGGTTGTGCCTGTGTGTGTGTGTTGTGTGTGTTGTGTGTGTGTGTGTGTGGTGTTGTGTGTTGTGTGTGTGTGTGTGTGTGGTTGTGTGTGTGTGTGTGTGTGTGTGTGTGTGTGTGGTGTTGTGTGTTGTGTGTTGTGGTGCGTGTGTGTGTTGTGTGTGGTGTGTGTTTGTGTGTGTGGGGTGTGTGTGTGTGTTCAGTAACAGAGTGGGTGGGCTTGCCGTGTGATCTGGGGTGTTTGGTGGTTTATTTGGAGTGTCATATCTGTGTGTGTAAATGCAGGTTTTACAACGCTTCTACTTCCTGTTTTAACTTTGGTTGAACACGGTTACTGTTTGCTTCTCTTGATTTCGCTTTTAAATAAATGTATGGAAAGTACATGTTCTCATTAAGTCCAATGTTCTTGAGCGATCGAGTGCTGCTTTTTGAAATATATTTAAAAAGGAATCCTGTCATGCTTTTTTTTCAATGACGACAGTATTGCTGATACTCCGAAGACCAAAGCCCACAGAAAGCGGTCTTAAAAGCTCTAGTGTGTGTGTGTGTGTGTGCGCGTGTGTGTGCGCGTGTGCTCAGATCCCTGCTTTGTTTTCATGCTCTGATTCCCTGTGTCACCGCTCCCCTAAATGAGCAAAGTCAGAGAGATGTTTCCAACAGAGAATCTGCTGGAGGAGTTTGAGCCTCCGCAGGACGCCACTTATTTTATTCCATGTTTTATTCCATTCCATTTCTATGTAAATACCGTTATATATATACACCGTACTTTCCGGACTGTAAAGCGCACCTGCATATAAGCCGCAGCAGCTAAACTGTCCGTCTGTCTTGCTCTCGTTCTTTCTCTCGGTTCCACTTTTACTTTGGCGCGCTACCTGTCTCGCTCTTTCCCGGCCTCCAGCTGTTCCTGCTGGAGCCCGCCGCTTAGAGGTGGCGGGCGCGGACCGGTCCTAGAGCCCATAGCGTTAAAGGTGGTTAATTTTACCTGTAAAATCCATAGATTTAGGAGGTTCCCTAGTGGCCGTTAGCGGTACAAAAAAAATGGGGAAAAGTCGCGGCTTATAGTCCGAAAAGTACGGTACTCTATCTGTGTTTTTTGTACTTTTATGTATGCACCGTAACATCAAGTCAAACTCCTCGTACGTGTCAACCTACCTGGTGACGAACTTGTTTCTGAGTCTGTGGCAAAGGGGGAAGATGGTGAAGAAACGCGACCAAACAAAGTGCTTCAAACTTTTACTAGAGTAAAATGTGAAGAAATAAACTGCTAGTGAAAAGTTGAAAGCTTTCTCTACTTGGCGTGAAAAGTACCCGCCTGCATCCCAGCTGATTCTCATTAGTTTGGGTGAATATCTTAGGAGTTAATGCGTCAAGCTGGAGGCTCTAATTCTCTATTTCACTATATAGAGTTCTACACTAACCTGGATGAGAGCATCGTAGTTATTTCCCCGCGATAATAAGTCCATGAGATTTAGAAACAAACATTGTGTAGGTTGTTTAAAGGATTGTTAGGACTCTTTGAAGTAGAGACACTACATACTGATATACACCTGAACATCAGCAGGAGAGGACTCTTTAAAGTAGAGACACTACATACTGATATACACCTGAACATCAGCAGGAGAGGACTCTTTAAAGTAGAGACCACTACATACTGATATACACCTGAACATCAGCAGGAGACGACTCTTTAAAGTAGAGACACTACACACTGATATACACCTGAACATCAGCAGGAGAGGACTCTTTAAAGTAGAGACACTACATACTGATATACACCTGAACATCAGCAGGAGAGGACTCTTTAAAGTAGAGACACTACATACTGATATACACCTGAACATCAGCAGGAGAGGACTCTTTAAAGTAGAGACACTACATACTGATATACACCTGAACATCAGCAGGAGAGGACTCTTTAAAGTAGAGACACATACATACTGATATACACCTGAACATCAGCAGGAGAGGACTCTTTAAAGTAGAGACACTACATACATACAAATATGAACCTGAAATGTCCTCTTTCATATTATTATTAGAAACATGAGTTTATTCTCTTCCTATTTCACCTGGCGGCTCTAGTTTCACCCACCTTTCCCTTCTTCCTATCTCTCTATGTGTGTGTGTGTGTGTGTGTGTGTGTGTGTGTGTGGTCTGTGTGTGTGTGTTGCATGTGTGTGTGTGTGTGGTGTTGCCTGCGTGCCATGGCGTGCGTGTGTGTGCGTGTATTTGTGTGTGTGTTTGTGTGTGTGTGTTTTACCTTTATTGTTTTAAGAGCGACACCGTGAAGTCAGCCGCCCTGGTCACACTTGAGTGAATTGGCGGGGAGTTTCATTACGCTGTGAAATAACGATCGTACCGTGGTTAAGTTGATTAGATTTCATGAATATTTGAAAGGCAAACCGAATTGCTGATTAAATATTTACTGGAGGTTTCCTTCCTGACAGACTGGGAGATCGTATCACATGTCCCAAATGACTGACTGTACTGTACTTTAAACTCTTTATGGCTTAGCACTACCCTCTAATATCATATAACTGTAATTATGTGCTAACCAGGTTTATTATTGTCAGTTTTAATGACATTTAATGGGATGTCGTGGATCTATTGTAGTTTATAACTGTAGTAAAGTATGCCATAGGTGGAAATACTGACACATATTCTGATATTTTAATAATGATGGTGTTCATTAATGCTCCTGTGCCTACAGTTTCCCACCAGTAATACAATCAACATGCCATTCTGCTTTAGCGGTAATGATGATTTAACAAAGATATAATGTAAAATAAAAAATGACTTTGAGAAGCTGATGACAAAATGTGTCTTTATTGGGTGTTGAACCTTGGGCACCTGCACGTGAAATCATATATTTAAAGTGAGAACGCCCAGCGATGTTGGTGTGAGGTTTTCTCAAGTACCTTCACGCACACAATACGCACAAAGGCGGTGTTCATCTTTTACGCAATGCTGTTTGGTTGCTAGCCTTATGTTGGAGAAATCTCACTCGTCACCGCCTTGAGTTTCAAAACAGGATACATGTATTTGTAATCCTCTCAAGAATGGAAGTAGTAATCCCATACAGTTCCCCGAATAGTGTCCTTTACATGCTAATATACAAGAGAGGGAGTTACACAGTCACAAGATGGTTCAAAGTATGCTTCTCCATGTTTGTGATTGGTCAAATGCTCCAAATACCACCCCTTTCATGTGAACGTGCACCTAACTAGATAGGACACGGCTGGCTTGAGCGATCCACTTGATAACCCGCGTCGTAGGACCGTTTAGCGAGAGCGCGTGTGTTTTGGATTAGGCCAACCGGCTAACTCAAACATATCCAGGATAGGTTGAACCGGCTTCGTAGTACAGGCCTCAGGTCTGCTAGCATTTGGTGTTTATGAAACAACACATGTAAAAAAAGGACAGTCACTTCCTGTGATGAGTTTCAACAACGGTGTCTTTAACAATATTTTCTCACGTCCTCTGACAAGTCCCCATTCAGCCCTGACCCTAATATATGTGGAAACCCGACCCAGTAAAATGTCAGTGATATCTGTCTGGGTGTTTGGCTTAAGTGGTAAATGCATGACTAAAAGTCAGAAGGTTGGTGGTCCAATACTCTGCATGGAAGTGGACTTTGTGTAGAGACATGCTGGCATGGAAATGTGAGAAATGGTGAATATTGCGTGAGTTGGGAAGGTCAAGGTGTGTACAGAGTAGCTTTTGTTTTACTGGAGGCCAAACTTAAGCATTTAAAATTGCATTTTTTCCCCCTTTTGTCATGTGATCTCAAAAGTTAGCATGTGCTATTGCGCATGTGCACAATGCACAGTGCGCACCTCTGCCCAAATTAGATGACGCCAGCACGATGAAAGTGAAGTGAATAATAGGTGAGTCGAATATTATAGAGCTGAAAATAACTAAAGCAGGGTGCTTCATTATAACCACAAACACCTCTAATCACGCAATATGCTCCGTAATAACTCCATATTTCGTGAATGTATTTCATGAATGAGACGCTGCAACTGTTTTTTCGTCATGGAAACGCATTGCACTGACTGAAAACATTTTAACCAAAGCCAATTTAATTTCTTTATTTATATCGATATCTTTGTGGTGACGTGTGTTCACTCTGCTGTGCTTCTGTGTCGAGAAGATATTCAACAGATAGGCTATTATGATTTTAATAATAATATGATAATAAAATAGCTCTTTAAGCATAAAAACGATTGCTTGCTTACAACCAATGCAGTTTTTGTTTGGCTGAGTCAAGTCACTTGAAGTTGCATTACAGGAAACATGGAGCACTGGTGCCTCCAAGTGGCAGCATGAAGGAAGTGTGATATGATAAATAGGCCTACTGTAAAATGATGCAGGCATTAAAGAGCCTGTGACAGCATCCTAACAACTGTTGTGCAATGAAATATTGGGCTACTAGTCATCTCGAACCGTCAGCTTAAAAAAGAAGGTGCGATACCGGTCCGATAAATATCAATAATTTCGAACATCGCGGGGAAATTCCTTCGACTCATTTTGAAGTTTTGGGAGAAGCCAGAAGTGACGTCAATGCGGGAACGCTTCACTGTGCGGCGAGAGAGCCAAACACGGACAAAGTGTGTTGTCATGCGTATAAATGGTGAATTACTGAGTTTAGGCACGTTAATAACGTTTTAATGAAGTTGACTACAGTATATTCATATGTGTCAGTGCTTTCATGTCAATTCGGCGAACATAAACATAAATGATCGTGGTGAAGATGATGATTACATTAGGATTACAAATCGGTAGTGAGAGCTGCTGAATTTCCTCCCGTCGGATGTGATATAAAAACAAATCGATTATTTTTGTAGTTGTAAACTCAAGTGGATGAAACTACATTTATCAGTGCTTTCATGTCAATTCGGCGAACATATGATACATTAAATGATCGTGAGGATGATGATTAAAAATCGTTTGTTTGTTCCGGTCTCCATTTCCTAATGAGAAAACAAACCGATGCTTTTTGTAGTTGTAGTACACCAACATGGATTAAACGTGTGGTTTTTTTATCACAATGTTGGGGAAATTAATGGATAAAATGCATGGATTATTATTATTATTATTCCCACTCCGATCGGGACACTAGGTCCACCGTTTCCCCGCAGCGAGGCTCCCCCCGTTGACAGTTTCCGTGGGCTGGGTGCAGTGGCGGACTGGCCATCGGGACGAATCCCGATGGGCCGGTACCGAAGTGGGCCGGTCGGATAAGTCACTAGCACATCCCCCATAGGCGGCGCGTGAGGCTCAGGGTTGGGAAGGCTAAATAACTTTTTTTACCTGACGCTGCCCGCCTCCGGCGTCTATAGAAAAGAGATCAACTCAGTGTGCGGAGTTTAAATCTCTCAAGTTATATTACAGGATAAAGGAAATACAGTTTAAACTGCCGTATGCAGAGAAGATGCCGACGTGTCACACTTATCATTCATATTACATCATCAATCAGATCATCGATCATATAATATCATAATATATCATATATTTCCTAAAGAGATAATTTTTTCACAGGGGGCCTCTAAATAGGGCCCAGATGAGGAATCTGAAGTATGTAAACTGTAACCCACCCAGAACTTTTTTTCAATAAAATGTCAAACTTTCTCACATAATGCTGTCTGGAGCTTAGCATCTGACAGACTTGTGTTGGCAGAGGGGAAGAAAATTAAAAAAATTGAAAAGATGTGGTTGGCACTCCGAAACATCGAGAGTGTGTTGTTGCACTTGTGTGGAACCCGCTTGCAAAATGTGGGGACCCTGCAACCTCGGACAAGGTCAAAACCGAGGTCAGAGGTCACATTCGCAATGCCGACAGTACCCTCGACGGCGCAAAGGATGTTCCGACCGCTTTGAGCTTGCTCTCATTAGAACCGGCTCGAAGAGTACATGCAGATGGATGCCTCTGCTGCTCATAATGTCAAAGTTTACGGCTTGAAATGTAACAAAGCTCCAAAGGTCAAAGGTCACGTTTCCATGCAGTACGGTGCCCTTAACAGCACAAAGGAAGGTCCGACCGCTTTGAGCTTGATGTAATTTTAACCGTCTCGGAGAGCAGATGCAGATGGATGCCTCTGGTGCGACTAAATGTCAAAGGTTACGGCTTAAAATGTAACAAAACCTTCCCTTAAGGCCTTTTGAGAAGCCGCAGTGCTCCGTGAGTGTTTAAAGTACTTTGAAAAGGGCTAAAGAGATACTTTTTTCACAGGGGGCCCCTAAATAGGGCCCAGATCAGGAATCTGAAATATGGGAACCCTAGCCCACCCAGAACTTTTTTCAATCAAATGCCATCATGCATTACTGCCATTGACGTCTGACTGCCCTAGCTCCACCCCCTGAGGTCCTAGAGACTCACGGAGGGTACCATTGGATGCGGAATAATTAAAGGTGGGGAATAGCCATTGAGCCCGAACCGATCAGACGTTGTTATCAAAAGATACGAATTAGTAGCACTTTTGGACAAATTAGATTTTCATTGGAATAATATTGATATAAAATCAAGCATTTGAGTGACGCAATTGATATTAACAGCAAATTTTTCCCGTTATATGTAGCACACTGGTGTAGAATTTCAGGGATCCAGCTGCTACCGTTCGCTCCTATAAGATATTTTTAATTAAAAAAACGTGAAATCCTAAAAGAGATATAAATAGATAATTTTTTCACAGGGCCCAAAAAGGGCCTAAATAGGATCCAGATCAGGGATCTGAAGTATGGGAACCCTAGAACACCCAGAACTTTTTTTCAATCAAATGGCAAACTTTCTCACAAAATCCTGATTTACTCGTAGAGTCAGACAGGGTTTTGCTGGAGAAGAATGAGCAAATTGAAAAAAATTCAAAGAAAGTGCTTGGCGCTCCGAGCCTTTGAGAGTGTGTTGTTGCACTTGTGTGGAACCTGCTTGCAAAATGTGGGGACCCTGCGACCGTGTACACAGTACTAAGTGCCATGGAAATGGCCAATGGAAATGTGAAAATTATTTAAAATGTGTTGAATTGAGAGAGGGATACTTTTAAGTTAATTATTATAGGTTTAGTTATTATGGAATTATTAAATATAAAACAATTGTGTTGAATTAAGAGAGGGATAATGGGTTACATTATAATTTATGTCAGGGTGAACAGTGAATGTGTGAAATACTAATATTATGTTAACCGCTAGTCGCTAAGCTAGCGGCAGCCATTTCAATGTATTTTTCCATTGAAAATGCTAACCGCTAGCAGCAAAGCTAGCATCACGGCCACGGGTCCGTTTGCGGATACTTTGCACACGTTTTTCCACACGCTAGAAGTCTGTGAGTACTTCGGTTAGCTTCGTATTGATCTGTAGATGTCATTCGATGCATCGTTTGTCCATTTTGATGGTGTAAAAGACTACTGTCTGCACGAAATCGGAAACCGGAAGTCGGTTTTTGAAAGGACGAAAAACGGCTGCCGCACTTCATGGAGGAATGTCTCCCCGCTCCATGTGCACTCTGGCCCCGGTACATGTGTTGCCTGGAGACCCCCCAGTATGGTTCTTCAAAAACTTTAAGTTTTTGAACTGGTCTCTGGAGGAATGTGAGGAAAGTGGAGTTGTCAGGGGACTCTACCCGCATTATGAGGCACTATTCTCGGATACATTTCATCCATTTTCACCCCTTCCTCTGGTTCTTCCAAAAGTTAACATACTTTTTCTGACTCTGGAGGAATGTAAGGGGAGTTGTCAGGGGACTCTACCTGCATATGAGGCACTATTTTCGGATACATTTTTTCCATTTTCACCCCTTTTCTATGGTTCTTCCAAAACTTAAAGGAGACCTATCATGCTATATTTAAATGATATAGTGTATGACCATACCTATATAAGGTATATTTATACATTTTATTTTTCAAAATACCAAACAGATCATTTTTTAGACATGCCTCGTTTCGCTCATTTTCGCTCTATTCCAAGCCCGTCTTTGAAAATTCTGAGCAGCAGCTGACCACGCCCCCCTGCAGAAGAGCAGGCATGAGCCGGCGAGTCACGTTACCATGCTTGCTGTGATTAGATACGAGTGTCGAATAAACATGTCATCTCAGAGCAATGCATGTGTTCAAGCATATTATCAATTTGATCCAGAGACTGACCCTGAAGCAGCGGAGGTTTTGGTGGAGGTGCAAATATCTCGGTTGCAGCAGGACGTTTCTGAATGGTTAGCTGTTAGCTATTTTGGCTAATTAGCAAGAATGCAATGTGTACAGTTTGTAACGCAAAAACAGCGATATATATATATATATTTATAAAGGGAGACATTCATATTTTCAGCATATATACAATGGCCTCATTGCGTTTATTAATAGTTTACAGTCATTTTCTTCCAACATCGTGCAACAACCGTTGGAAAGTTGAATAACTTAGGGTGATAAAAAGTATAACTCCAACAACACCTCAGTTGTCAGCAATGTGTGTAGTTTCATGTGTTTTTAAAAGCTCAGTTATTGACTTCTTTGTGCAAATTGCGCCACGATGCCTTCTGAACCGGAGAATGTGTGCTGCATGGAGATACCACAGGTAACATTTTTGATAGCTTTACTAAGTTGTCTGTTTAGAGAATACATTTTTCACATGGCATTCACTATATGTTTATCACACTAGGTGTCAAGACGGATGAAAGTAACTTGAGGACTCTGTAACCTGTATGGTGGACCATCCTGGATTGGAGCCTGTGTGCCTAAATATGTTCTCCCTGCAGAATGCGTTGAATATTTACAGAGCTGAACATGGTGGACTACAGTTGAGGCAAATAGAGCAGTGAGTGGTTTGTTTGTTTTGACTGAAATTGTAAATCGAATGCTAATATTGTTCATGGAAATAAATACTGGTGTATATGGCTTTATGCAATCTTTCATTCTGTCATTGTACATGTACTATTATATTATATACTACACAGCAATGGCATAACACACCCATGTGTACGACAAAAAGGTCCACACACACACAACCTTATGCTTTTGAAATCAGAATATTTTTTACCCATCCAAACATGAATAATCACGACACATTTTGATATCAACTTGGAACTTTATTGTCAAAATCAACAGTTAAAAAAACCCATACAAAAAAACTAAATGTAGCCTACTTGTATTTTGTATAAATGACACTAAATATTTTTACAGAAGCTTTGTGAGCTGGTGCTGGGGCTTCCTTGGACGCAGGATCAGAGTGGTGATTCCGGCCTGCGTTGTCCTCAGGATACGCAGGGAGTTTCCTGATCCGTGAAATGTCGATGTTGGGTTCAGACAGCAGCCAAATTGAACCGTGTAGCATAACCGGCGATGACCTCCTCCCTGTCAGGTCGCTCATAATGGTGCAGGGTCCACAAAGACTTGGTCGAAGATGAGGTCCATCAAGTTGGCCACGTAGCCTGTGCAATGGTAAAAAAAGCACAACAAAAAATGTGGTTTAGATTAGTATATGCATGTAAAAAACTGAAAGTTTTCTAATTTTTTTATTTTATATTTGTAAATAGTTGTATAATAAATATTTTAAACACTTACGGAATGTGGGGTCAGTCTTTACTGGTTTTGCTCTGCATTCTCCCTTCCTGGCCTGTGGGAACTGCAGTTTATACAGAGGGTTTCCAGTGGATGTAGTGGCTTGTGCACGCTCAGCGTTTTCATTGTAGTGCAGGGCTGCCAGGTACAGTCTTTCATTTCCGCCATGATAAAAAAAATGTAAATAATAGCAAAGGATGTACAAATTGTCACTAATTAGTAAGTATGTGAGGTGCTGGCCTGTAAAGAAGAAAACATAGTTAGAACAAAATCATCTCAACTTAGTATTCAGGATGAGAAAATACTATTTGGATAAATATAGTCTGAAATCCCAAAAGATGGGGGCTAAAACTCTCTATTTAGCAAAGCTCTTTGCTTAGCCTTTTCCAATCTGAGTTAGTTTTGAACCGTAACGTGCATGCTGTGTTTCTGACTCAATACAGGTGATGTGTTGGAGAGGGGCTGAGCTCAGTAGACTAACTGTAATGAGTGCTAGCCACTAATTAGCCTGTTGCTAGAGGTAAGGCCTTGTCAACAACAACAGACCAACGGGGCTTTAGCTCAGTTTTACTTGTGGTGTGTGTCCCCCCCTCGCATACATACACACAGTGTTGTATCCTAACACACCCCCATTTATATTCATGTGCGCAAACAAGTAAACACACAAAAGCTTTTACATATAACGCTGCAAAAAACGGCATGTCTCATTAGCGTAGCGTAGCTTAGCTTACAGATCGATGATATCTGATCATTCTTACAGACTACAATCACAAAAGCTTTTACATATAACGCTGGAAAAAACGGCATGTCTCATTAGCGTAGCGTAGCTTAGCTTACAGATCGATGATATCTGATCGTTCTTACAGACTACAATCACAAAAGCTTTTACATATTACGCTGGAAAAAACAGCATGTCTCATTAGCGTAGCGTAGCTTACAGATCGATGATATCTGATCGTTCTTACAGACTACAATCACAAAAGCTTTTACATATAACGCTGGAAAAAACGGCACTTGCCTACAGAAGATTACGTTTGTTATTATAACTTACTCAATATGATTTTAGAGGATACTAAATACTAATAAATAGGAGAATAAATACTTGTGTTATCGGCTAGGGCGTGGCTTTACAGCCTTCACACAGATCGCCATTACGGCAGTATGTCTGAACATGTTAGCAAATGCCTGATAATTAAAATAAAAGACAAAGCAAAGACTGCGGAGCGTACAAAATAAAATAAAATGTTACAAAAACATATAAACACCTAACAGATTACTATTTGGGTTTGAGGTGATATTGATACAGCGAAGCTACATGCTACATGCTACATATACAAGCTAGAGATAGCTTTACAAGGAAAAACACCGCTAAATAAAAACTTACAGCTTCAAAATTGGATGTGTCCTCACTGGCCTGGTCCCAGATGGTTGGTATTGATCCCGGGTTTAGCATTAGTTTGGAGGCATATCCGTGTTGGACTTGAGAGAAGTTCATAAACATCTCCGTGGTAAAAAATTTGGAACACACCAACAGAAATCTGCCGGGGTCTTCTGGCACATGTCCTTTGAAAATGAAGTCTAGCCACAGATTATTTTCTTTTTACACTGATGGCATTGCATGCAGTCCCCTGTCCCGAGTCTTGCAGCCAACAACAGCACAACGTTTAACTGGCTTAGACATCCTGGCAAAAGCAGGCAAAAACACAGATGTGACTGGGGTTGATTATTTAGCCTGCCGATAGCCTATATGCGAATGAGAGGTTTGGCAATGCACGTGGCCGTGGCTCATTCCAATGATAGGTGGAGAGTCGACCAATAAGCGGAGCACCTCTTTGTGACGTAGAAAACTGTTGAAATCTGGATCCGTTTTTTTCAGATCCGTTGCAGCCTCTTTTTTAGAGATTTGGCAAAGGAGGAAAATAGAGAGGGTTGTGTTTTCTGACACTTGGTGAGTTCCCTGGAACACCGGGGACACATATTCATGTATAAAGGACATACAAAGGTGCATTTTGCATGATAGGTCCCCTTTAACTTAGACTTTTTCTGACTCTGGAGGAATGTAAGGGGAGTTGTCAGGGACTCTACCCGCCTTACGGGACACTATTTTCGGATACTTTTTTTCCATTTTCACCCCTTTTCTATGGATCTCAAAAAAAGTTAACTTTTTATATATGACTTATTTTTTAAATATAGTGGGGATAGTGGAATTAACTAGTACCCAGTACTGGGAGGGACTGACTTTGATTGCAGATATAGCAATATTTGAATAAAAAAAAAAGTGAACCACAATATATATAGTATAATATCTATAATATATATTATTATAATAATTCTATTTTGACTACCAGTTTCGGGTGGGTTTCGAACCCGGGACCTACCGGACCGAAGACCAAGATCTCAATGACCCACAAGTGGCGCTGAGAGCTTATGGAGAATAAGTGTGCTTTATAGATTCGTCAATAGAGTAACGAGACATTTAGCTTTGTTTTCCACCAGTAAGATGTACAAACGACACATCAATTCACATCTACAGATGAAAACGAAGCGAATGGACGTACTGCCAGACTCATAGTGTGTATACATCGAGACGTGAGATCTCTCTCCCCTGCTCTCTCCGTTTCTCAACAGTGACGTCACTTTCAGCTTCACTTTAACAATTTCATGAGCAAAATACATTTCCCTTTGTTTTCCACCATCAAAATGGACAAACGATGCCTCAAATGACATATACAGATCAAGACGAAGCGAATGGAAGTACTCCATAGACTCCTAGCATGTCGAGTTTTTCTGTTTGAGCACTATTTACATTTCTGGTTAGCCCAGAAATGTGAGAGATCTCACGTCTCAATTTCCACACACTAGGAGTCTGCGAGTAATTCCATTCGCTTCGTCTTCATCTGTAGATGTGATTTGATGTGTCGTTAGTACATTTTGATTGTGTAAAACACAGGTAAATGTGCCGTTAAGAATGTTTATAATAGATTATACAGCTATAAGCTTGTGGCGATCCAGGTCGCTACACGGGTGACACGGCTTCGAAACTCCGGTCAGACTCTCCATATTATATAGCAGAACAAATACATTTATACAAAAACATTTAAGAAACATTATAAGAACAATCATTGGGAACATTTAAAAACATTATACACATTAATTTCATCATATTAATCATATTAATCATATATCACACAATGGTGTGATGTGAAAAGCCATTGCTACGTTTTAAAACTTGTAAATACGCGTTCAGGAGTCTGAAAGTGGTTTCATTAGCTTCGTATTGATTTGTAGATGTGATTTGATGTGTTTATTTGTCACTTTTGATCGCCAAAACGATAGAGAAATGTCTTTTTACTTTATAGTGGAGTCTATATATGATACTTTTGTTCAATAGCCAACAATGGAATGAGAGTCGCTCCTTGGTGTGGGTACGAATCCCGCCCTTGGCATCAAATCTTGAGTTCCTTGAATTTATTATTATACGTATGTATATATATGTATTATATATTATATGCCAATAGTTATAAAAAATATTATTATTATTATTTTGGAATTATTAATAATATTGAGAAGTGGGCTTCCATATTGAGATGTGTGACATCGCCCCAATCCCCATAGGTATATCTGCAAGTGGGCTTCCATATTGAGATGTGGGATCTACAAGTGGGCGTCCATATAAATCTGTGGACACCCCCTTGCCCCGCCC
>RQJG01052064.1:0-10000 GCA_009756435.1 Chionodraco myersi
GTGTGTGTGTGTGTGTGTGTGTGTTAAAAGGGGTTTATGCGGAGTCCTGTTCCGAGAGGGGAGAAAGGGTTTACCTTTGCCCACATTAGTGCATCATTAAGAGAGATGGCTGATTTACCGTCCTCCAGGAGAAATACTGGACCCTGCACACAAACAAATAAGACAACAAGAAACATCACAAGTTGTCAAGACATGTGAGTGTAGATTCACACAAAGCAATACACTGAAGGAACACACACCTGTATTCTGTGTCCAGTGAAGCAGGACAGCTGAACATCTGAGTGGCTGGGCAGATTGGAGCCCGTCACATAATCTGCTCCACACAACACTGAAGCAGACACATGTTGCTCTGGTTAAACATTTCTCCTAATCTCATGTTCCTATCATCAACTTTCACACAATACATAATCCGTATTAATATGGAGCCTAGCAGAACTGAAATCTGCATCATTCATGTTTCCCTGTCAGCACTCTCCACACATCAGCAATAGCAGGATAATGTTCATCAGGGCGATAAACTGCACCGGGGGCTCCAGCTCCTGACAGACCCCCCAGCACCAACACTCCAACAAGATCCCAGAGCCACAGCAACATGTAATATCTGTCTGAGCGGTGTTTTATTTCTTTACAATCCCCTCAAACTATGTTTAGAACTGTTATTTATACCAGAGTCTGCTGGCGGGATTCTCCTCTGGACGCAGATGAATTCTTCTCTTTGACACTCTGAAGGAGAACTGTTAGAAGCACAGGGGCAGAGGGACAGTAGTGAAGTTATGCATATGCACATAAGCAATGATTGATAATGACAGTCACATCTGCCAGGCAAATTAAAACAAGTGGTTGAATGTTCAAAACATACAGTATGTATAGGGTGTGGTGGGTGACCCTTTGTACTTCTTTCAGACAATATGAAGGATCCATCCTCCCTCTCAACTTTAAACGTGTCCACTATTGCAGCAGTGGTGTTGACAGATGGTCACAATGATGCTTACCCCCCTACAAACCTCTACCCCTACACTACCCTAACCCTACCCTACACCCTACCCCTACAAACCTACCCCCTACACCCTACTTTAACACCCTACACCTACCCCTACACCTACCCTACACCCTAACACCCTACCTACAACCCTACCCTACACCCTACCCCTAGCAACCCTAGCACCCTACCCCTACCAAACCTACCCTACAATCCCTACACCTACTCACTAACACCTACACCCTACCCCTACACCCTACCTACACCCTACATCCCTACCCCTACACCCTAACACCCTACGCCTACACCCTACACCCTACCCCTACAACCCTACACCCTAACCTACACCTACCCTACCCCTACCCCTACACCCTACACCCTACCCCTACACCCTACCCCTCCGTTTGCGCGTTCACGCGGAGGGTCCCCCATATAGAGGGCTGTTCCAAAGCAACGAGTGTGGAGCGGTGTGGAGGGGGAGTGGGCTATCAAGCCCTCAAACAGCGAGTCTGCAGCGGTGCTGACTTGAGACCGGTCTCTGCCTGACCGGAGTCACGCTGTGTGTGTCCTCAGGAAACACGCTGTGTACAAGTAGTTCCAGCAAACATCCACTGATAAACTGCGATGTTAACGACCTCATGATGACCTCATATGTTTTAACTTACGATCAAACCTGTGTTTAGTCTAGAAAAAGGTAAATGTGTGCATTTTATTATAAAGTTGTGTATATTTACAGACCGTTGCAAAAAATAAGAAGCTTATAAACATCAGGTTTAAAACTAAAAGAGCTTTGAAACACAATGAAAGATGTTTGGAGTTTTATTTGAGTTATTCATTTAAACTTTTTGTCTAAGAGAAGCTGATTTCAAACCGTTGTTACAAACAGTTACGGCACTTCCTGTTTCTGCCGGAGAGAGGGGAGGCCGTCCCAAAGCTTGCTGCTGTGTTTACTCCCTCCATCTGACAGGAGGGAGCCTCGTGGAGCTGCGAGTGTGGCTACAGACGGAGTTCACTCCATCACGGAGGGGTAGGGTCGAGGGAGTGGTTTGGGATTGGGCCTTAATGTTGCTTTCAAAGTGCACCAGATTGATGCTTGTAACTTCAATATAAAAAAAAATCTTGCCTAGGGCAGCAAATTGGTCAGGGCCGGCCCTGCTCAATGTAGTCTAATTGCAGTCTGACCATCTTCATCAGCACTTAGGCATGTGTGTGTGTGTGTGTGTGTGTTGTGTGTGTGTGTGTGTGTGTGTGTGTGTGCGTGCGTGCGTGCGTGCGTGCGTGCGTGCGTGCGTGCGTGCGTGCGTCAGTGTGTAACCTACTTGCTGTTGATTTGTGTGCAGGCTCGCCAGGCATCCAGCTCCACTGACAGCTGCTCGATCTTTAGAGGAACACACACCTCCCTCCGCTTCAACAACTGACTGCAGAAACGGAAACAGTGAGGGAACATGGTGATTGGCTTACTTTGAAAACGTTAATCCTATCTTTTCACATACACCATCAAGTAATTGCTTTTTCAAATGCATATTGCTAGATATTGTTTTAAAATATTCTAGCAATATATAGACAATTTAAATACATATTAATGGCTTATTCTGCATGTCCTAAGTATGTATGCTGCATGTATTTTGTTGTCTAATGTATGTATAATGTTTCATGACATTAAACTATTCTATTCTTATTATAAAACTATGAGGCAACCAAGAGATAGAAGCATTATTATTTATTATGATTTTCCTATATACACTCGTAAACCAGCACTCCTTCTCCAAACAAACACACACACACACACACACACACACACACACACACACACACACACAGTTGTGTGTCTACCTGGTGTATTCGTAGAGGGCAGGAACGATGCTAGAGTACTGTCTTCTAATGGCCTGCAGACCTCCAATATATCCACACAGGATCAACAGCTCACTGCGGACTCTGCAGACACACACACACACACACACCATAAGAGATAAAGGTATAAAGTATTTAATTGTCTTGGGACAAAACAGCAAAATAAACATGATTAAAATTAAAGCTGCAAGCAGCGTTGAGCTGTTGTCCGCACGTCGACGTGTCACGCAGGTGTTTTCCGGACTCGGCCGTTGGCAAACGTGGGAAGTTTCAGGCCGATCGGACAACATACATGGGAGTTACAGCAGTATCATAAACATTGTGTTTGATGGCGAGTGATCTGTCGCCATGGCAACGGCATTTTATGACACCCCATAATACGCCTAGATGTGTTGAGGGCTGCATCGTTATCAAACCTGTTAAGTTTTGGGCCATTGGGAGCATGTTCAACGGAGTTATGAGAAAACCGTGTTTCATGGCGAGCATTGTGTTACCATGGCAACGGAATTTGACTAAATCTCAAAACTGACACATATATGTCTTTAGAGCTGTACCGATAGCACACGTGAAGTTTGAACACTTATTGACCATTTACACAGGAGTTATAGCAATATTGTGCTTAACGGTGAGGGATGCGTTGCCATGGCAACAGCTTTTGAGGAAAACGTACTATTGTCATATTGAGGTGTTGAGGGCCGGGCCATTTTGTATGTATTTATTGTCAAAGCATTTAATGTATTCATTGCTATCTGGATGTTAAGAGCATTCCATGGAATATAACAAAAAGTTTTTCTGAAGCGAATTACCTACGCTACCTTTAACTGTCTTCTGAAGTCTGGTGCTCTTTTTACCATTTTCATAGGAGTTACAGCGACATCGTGTTTTTTAGCGGGGATGCGTTGCCATGGAAACGGCATATGGTGAGATCTCAGATTTCACGTAGAGCTGTTGAGGCATGGACCGGTGATATACAAGTGAAGATTAGGGGATGATGGGGACGGCCCCATCATCCCCTAATCTTCACTTGTATATCACCGGTCACGGGTCCATTGGAGTTACAGCGACATCGTGTTTTATGTTGAGGGATGCGTTGCCATTGGTAACGCCACATTATGTAACATCAGATTTGACATAGAGCTGTTCAGGGCTGCAGTGTTAACCATCATGTGATGTGTTGTGGCGTTCTGAGCATGTCAGTTGGAGTTATGACAACATCGCGTTCCATGGCGAGGGATCGCCTACTATCGAGCGAACGCGAAATTCGGCACCAAATTACGGCTCTGCCGTGCGGAAAAAAAAGAGTGCTGTGATTTCTCGAGACGCTACCCGACGAATTTGGAGTCTATCGGATAAAATCCCTCGGAGGAGATATTTGAGTACGGAGGACACCAAATTAAAAATGACCGACTTCCTGTACGTTATACCCCTCCAAGAGGTTTTTTTGTTCGTCTCTGCACCCTAGATATACGTAGCAAGTTTCGTTCGTTTACTTGAAAGTTAAAGTGGGGGGAGTTTACGTTAAAACCGGAAGTGGGCGTGGCCTACGCAATTCTTTACGCAAAGTTCCGGAACCAATTACACATCACAATTTTCACGAGTCCTGACGCGTGTGCAACATTTGGTGAGTTTTCACATGTTGCGGGGGTCAGAAGTGCGCGCAATGTATTTATAATAATAAAGCCCCAGCGCCCATGTCACTAGAATCGTGCGGACCATCCGCCGTCATGATTTCGGAACCTTTTCTGTGCTTTTGCTGGTCGTTTTCCCTGTTTTATGTGTGTTTCGCAGGTTTACGGCTCGCTGTGCGAGCGATTACAATAGGGTCTTCGCCGACCTCTGGTCTCAGACCCTAATAACTGTTAATAGTAATAATGACATAATACATGATCTTACTCTGTCAAATTGGCCATGGTGAGGCAGTCGGTTCTGATGTAACTCATCAGGTCCAGGATGGGCTGAACATTGTCCACTGTCCAATCAGACCCAGCCAGCTGTTCTGGTTGCGAGGAAACAGGGAGAGATAATAGTCAGTGCTTTTTGAGGACAAAAATAGTAGTACATTCAGATTCTTTTATTCAGTTTGACACATTAAGAAGATATTGTTTGAACTAACTTCATTAGATATGCATATATATTAGTAATTTGTGAAAAATCTATTGATCGTACACTGTATTTCAAATCAAATAAAGAGTGCAGATTTCTTCATAAATTGGTTTGGAAGCTGCTTATTCCTAGATCACACACAAACATTGTCAATCACACCGACTGACGGCATTAAAATGGTACTATTAGAACACACCATAGTGTGTTCTAATAGTACCATATATAATAGTGAGGATATGATATCATATAGGTAACAATGAAACAAATACCTTTAACGTGATCCAGACCCATCCACAGAGCCTTCTCCGGTTCAGAGCTCAGCAGGTGGAATTTAACTGCCAACAGCAAATCTCCTTCACACATGGCTGCTTCTGCCAAGGACTTACACTCCTCCAACGAAGGCAGACCGCACTTGGATGACAAACAACACATAATGCTTGTCACTATAATCATCACACATGATATCATCAACACCAGACATGGAGTCTCTCTTTGATCTCCTCCACAACATGTCCTAGATGGACCTGAATGAGTGCCAACTCACCCTCTTATGGAAGAGATTGATTTCTGCAGGGCTTCCTGGGTAATATGCACACAGCTTAGCCAGTAACATGTCACTGTCAGGAATCATGTGCACGAGGTCAGCCGAGAGCTCCCTGAATGTAAACAAGGCACAGATGGAAGTGTTTCGAAGCAGCCGCGTCAGTGTCTGGCGAGCACAGGTGCAGCACCCCGCTCTTCCACAGGCACACCTTGAGGAAGCAGATCTGAATTCTGCCTGACTAATGAAGTCCAAGCCAAAAATGGTTTGGCAGCCAAAGGGCTAATGCATACACTTCATCACGGACATGTGTCATTATGCAATGTGCAACATACGGTTTTCAGCTAGCTGGATATGAGCAACTAAATGAAATGTAACATCTTACATTACAACAACATCACAACATTGTGAAGGATTAAGTAGCCCAAAGAAGCTAACACGGGTTTGTTTGGATCAATACTAAGGTGTACAGAGGAATAATGAATGGTGCACGTGCATGGATGGAGACGTACCACGTAGGTGTCATCATGTACTTCCTGGCCAGGAGTTCAAGACAGTATGCAGTGCTCTGGTTGGCTGCCTCTCCAAGGACTATACCCACACATGCAGCCAACTCCAGCTCATTACCTCGGATATGACTTGACATGGCTAACTAAAACACACACACACACACACACACACACACACACACACACACACACAAACAGACAGACAATATTTTTTTTTAATCCGCTTTCTCAGAGAAATATTAAAACTAACAAATGCAAATGTGCTGCAGGTAAGCGCACAGACGGTGGTGTGCACCTTGATGTTGTCCACAGCGAGGTGGCAGCATGCAGCCAGAACGGAGCATCCATCCTGGAAGTACCACTCAGCGAGTTCCTTACAGACCTGGAGGAGGAGACTGGACAAACAAGCCAGGGACTTTTATAAATACATTTCATCTCCTCATCTCATTTAAACGAGACTAAACATTTCCCAGAGTTCCGCTCTGTGAGTTCTGCGAGTGAAGGGAGAGACTCTGAATGGAGCGCAGTCAGCTGAGGTGAGAGTGAGCATAGGGCTGACCAACATGACACAAGCTGACATAGAGAGTTGAGACAGAACTAAGACAAAGACTTACCTGCTACCTAAGACTAACACTAAGAAGTGTTGCTAACTATTTTAATTTAGATATGATTCTCTTCTTTAAATTAATATTTACAATAACAGTTTGATCCCTCGTGTGTTGGAAAGACAATTTTGCAATTTGTTGCCATGCGATGAAAAAAGAATAACTTGTCAAAGGTAGCTACCAAAGTGTGTGTGTGTGCGTGTGCGCGTGCGTGTATGTGTGTGTGCGTGTGTGTGCGCGTGTGCGTGTGTGTGTGTGTGTGTCTGTGTGTGTGTGATTACCTCTGGTACTGCTGTCTGCTATCCACATCATTAGCCGTGTGGCTCCCCGTGGAGCTGAGCGGTGCACGAATGTTCCCTTCGCACGCTCCCTAAAAATATAGAACATCGTATTGTTTTTAATTTTCTATTATTTCTTATCGATATTTTCACAACCATCCATTCATCCTTAACCCCCTCCTCTCTATTCATGTGTTCATGCGGACTGAAAGAGGAAAAGCTGCTCCCCGTCGCTGTGCCCCCCCCCCTCACTCTGAGTACCTGTGCTATCATCAAGGCTTCCTGAAGCTGTCCTCTGCCAGTGAAGAAGCTCACCAGCTGTTCTACGTCTCCCGTGGCGATGGCGTACGGGATAGCATCATCGTTATCCTCAGCCATCAGCTGCTCCGCTCTCCTGTCACATGGGCAATCACCATTACATACCATGACCAACACACACAGACGGTCTCTGTGTTCATATTTAAAAGAAATAAGATGGCACACTTAATAACTCAATGTAACATTCAGACTGATGTTAGTATGAGCGCATAATAAGGCTTCATAAGAGCCTATCAGAAGGCCTGTTGCCTCACGTCGTCACAGAGTGTCCCGTAGGCTGCGTCTGGTGGCTTATTGTGAGGACAGAGTGCTTCCGTTACGATGCTCTGACCTGGTACAGCTCTCTGTTCTGAACAACGTCTCTGGATGCTCGGCTTTCACATGGACCGCATTGCACTATTCAGGTGCTGCTCTTATCTGGCCACCTCTTTTGGTCTAAGGTGGGCGGGTAGCATTGTGGCGTTGCTCAGCGAGACACGCAGCGAGACACGCAGCGAGACACGCAGCGAGACACGCAGCGAGACACGCAGCGAGACACGCAGCGACACACGCAGCGAGACACGCAGCGACACGCAGAGAGACACGCAGAGAGACACGCAGCGAGACACGCAGCGAGACACGCAGAGAGCAGCACGCAGCGAGACACGCAGCGACCACAGCGCAAGCGGAGACACGCAGCGCGAGACACGCAGCGAGACACGCAGCGAGACACGCAGCGAGACACGCAGCGAGACACGCAGCGAGACACGCAGCGACACACGCAGCGAGACACGCAGCGACACACGCAGCGAGACACGCAGCGACACACGCAGCGACACACGCAGCGAGACACGCAGCGAGACACGCAGCGAGACACGCAGAGAGACACGCAGCGAGACACGCAGCGAGACACGCAGCGAGACACGCAGCGAGACACGCAGAGAGACACGCAGCGAGACACGCAGCGAGACACGCAGCGAGACACGCAGCGAGACACGCAGCGAGACAGGAGCGTCATGTGATTAGCAAACCGGTGTAGCAGTCCCCCGAGCCGCTTACACGCTGAGAGACTTGCTGCTCGCTGACACTGGCCAATCAACGTAACCATAGTTTACCTCTGCATGAGACTCTTCCAGTATTTCATGGAGACTCCTGGAGCCACAGACAAGGCTTTCTCCCACTGAAAGAGAGGGAGTACGAGCATCGTTATGGCAACCAGCCTCAGCTACATTTGCAAATCATTTCTTTCTCTTCACATCTATCTGTTTCTCACATCAGACGATCTGAGTCGTTTGATGCTCAGTCGTCTCTCTCGTCACATCTTCTTCGTGACATTTAAAGTGCATGATGACAGGGTGAGGGTGAGGCCGTCTAAATGGTTCCTGTGATATGACATAGGCCTCTCGGGGACAGCTCTGCCCTCAGAAGGCATGTAGAAAATGCAGTGCCTACTTTCCAATGCTCACACAGCTCTCCATTCACTGTCAGCACTCTTCTCTCAATCTTTCAGAAAGACTTTAGACAGTATGTCTTATAACTATTCTTTGACCAAGGACTTTCTTGGAAATAAATGGTAAGTATGCATGTCAGTGATCCTCTGAACTGTCATGTGCAGTATCAGCGCATGTATGCTGATATAAATGAAGTCCTCGTTATCGTTTTCTGTGCTGCTCACAAATAGGTTTCCAATCATGCAGAGACAATAACGTCTATCTGAATGGAGACCAGCAAATAGATGATCTGATATTACTGATAATATTTACTTTTGTTTAAAGTACAACACCATTTAGGTCGACATTGTGTTAAAGCATCAAAAGGGAGTTATGTGGAGCCAGACAATAATGAAGGAGCACATTGTTGAATATTGAAATGGGTAAAAACACACACACACACACACACACACACACACACACACACACACACACACCTGTCCCAGCTCCACCATTAATTCGCAGTATCGTTGGACCTGTCCCAGCCTCAGGTGGATGTCTGCGGCTTCTTTCAGCCTCTCCTCTTTACTGGGGGCTCCGATCCCCCCTCCAAATTTAGACATCTTTACTATAGTGAGCTCCTGGGCTTCAGACTGAAAGGAAATAGAACAGGTCAAGCTGGAGTGAAAACACTCACACTGAAACCTCTTGGACTTGGCCTAAAAAAGAAAGCTGCATTCAGTGTAGTTATGTCGTATTTAAATGAAGAGGATAGCATGATAAGTATGATAAGAAAGACGTACATTTCATAAGTGGTCTTCTAGTTAAATCATGACACTATGAACTAAATATAGTCCTGTATTATAATCCTTTATTTCTTTCATAATCTTTCATTGTGTTCTTTATCTTCTGTGTGTACTGTGCTCTGGCTAGTTACTGGGTCAACATGCATTGTTTCCATTCGCAGAGCCTGCACCCGCTGAACAGGAACTCGACGATCCTCACCGTTTTAAACTTGAGCAGGTGCTTCATGTGCATCACCCCCCCGCTGTAGCTAGGGGGCAGCAGCGAGTCGTCCTGCCCGCTGATCACTGACACCAGGTCCCACAGGTTGCTGCTGCCCCCTGGAGGCTGAGCAGGGAAGGGTACACACAGGTCAGAAATACAAGGAGTATTTAGGATGAGAGAAGAGACTTAGAAGCCATAGAAAAGGAATGGATCCTTACAATATGCCAAATGACACAAACTCTATTGGAGAAAGAGTTTGGAAATACACTTTAATGCTATTTAGTAAAAACATTTTGTATAAGTTTATTATTTCTTGTGGTTAGTTGTAATATAATATTATAATAGTTAAAAACAGACAATCCCAAGTTTAACATAAGTAAACGTAAGAAAAAAAGAGGG